>CM039527.1:11690437-11853254 GCA_022433055.1 Begonia peltatifolia | reverse complement strand
AATGTCCACTTTCGACCCATTTGCTTCGTCGACATGCTCCATAGCTTCAATAACTTTCTTCCTTGAAATTTCATCAGCTTCTCGAGCTTTACGGATCAGAGACGAGTATTCCTCGTGTGAAAGTATTACATCTCCATTTGTCTGAGAAGAATGTTCAGATGATCGCTCATGGTAGTTTGACAGCACTTTGAACTCGGCCAAGGCCACGGCCTCGGCTGCTTTTGCAGCCTCCTTCATTTTTCTGGCAGCAACCAACCTGATTTCAGCTGTTTTTATCTTGGCCTTTGTATTTTCAATCTCGGATATTGTTCTCAAGACTTCCGATTTGGCATCTTCCCTGATTTTCTTAAACTGCTCAACCTCGCAAGTCAGTCGTTGTAGATCCTTCGAAACATTCAAAGGGTCATCAGAAACACCATTCACATCAGCCTCCCTCAATATTTGCAGCTTCAGTTTTGTTTGGTTCAGCTCTTCCTCAAGATAAGGCACTTTCGATGAGCTCTGTGTTAACCTCTCCCGAGTTTTCTCAAGGGAGATTCTCTCTTTCTCTAATTTCTTGTTAAAAGCATCAACGGACGTTCGAATATCAGCTATATCGGTTGTGGTTCTCGTAAGGTTCAGCTTGGCCTGCTTCAATTCCAACAGTATTAGGCCAGGAGTTGAAGAAGGGAGGGAACTTAAACTGTTGACGGAAATGTAAGATTGAACTCCGAGATGACTGTGGTTCTCTTTGTCTGCTTCCTTGACTTCAGATGTTGCCAAGTTTCTGAAGTCAGTATTAGTCTCGAGGCTCAAACTCACTTCAGGGGTTTCATTTTGCAGCTTTAATTTTAACTCTGAAATGATCATTTTGGTTGATTCCAGTTCTTTTAAAACTTCCAGAGTTTCCCTCTCTTTTCGAATCAGATCTTTCTCAACGGACTGGGTCTGCTCCTTCAGCTTTTCCATGTCGATCTCTCCTGCGTCATCCATCTGTCGGGAAGAAAAAATCAACGACCATTGCTAAACTCGTGTTCCCATTGCTAAAAATGATTGCTATATTACACAACATAGATGACTTAAACGAGCATTACACTCAAGGAAACGACAGTTCTCAAGTTAATCTACTCATTCCAAGTTCCAAAGTTCTTTGTAGTAAAAAAGGCAGGAACAGGAAAAATTTCAGAATCTAAATCTTCCAAGAAAACATTATCTTAGGGTTCCGTTGCGAAGGCAACATCTTTGAAGAATGATACAACATATTTAACAATGAGATAACAAAAGAAAAATCAACAGACATACACTACAATTTGAACACATTCCACACTCAAAGCAATCGAAAATCAAAATAGTTTCTTGTGCTGATCCCTACACATAAATGAAAAGGGTAAAATAGTTGTGCGAGAGAGAGAGAGAGTGAGAGAGAGAGAGAGAGAGAGAGAGACCACAGTGTCGGAAAGCTTGTTATGAGAGGGTTTCCAATAACCGAGTCCACCGAACCTGCTCACGGCCTCTTTCACCGACTCAAACGGTGCTGAAGTATCAACCTCAGCCCCGAAGCTTCCTTCTCTCTTTGCAGAGCATGAAATGGAATCTCCCAATTGAATATCAGTTGATTCCACTTCAGAGCCGGAGCCCACTATTTCACTACCCAAGCTCTCCATTTTTCCACATACGGGAAGGCCTTCCGGTACAGATGCTCCAGCAACAACTCGAGAGCCAATGCATAGAGCTTCTGTCATTTCAAAAAGACAATGTGTCTCCACAAAACCTCACAATCGCAAGCCTCGCAACTTCTCGGACACCAAATGGACGGGCAGATGACTCCGTTTGGTTCGTGTTGAAGAAGAACAAGAAGTGAAGTATAAGAGGGGAGACGACGCGAGTACGAGCAAAGTCTGGGCGAGCTAAGCGATGAAGGAAGAGAAGATTAGTTGAAAGGTGCGAGAAAAGAGCATACCGGAAATGCCCTTTTCTTTCAGTCGTAATTACGGAAAGGTGAACGAAGGAGGGAAAATATTACGAAGAGGGAAGTGGAGGCGAGGGAAAAGGCGAAATAGTGGGCGGAGACCTGGTAGCAATTTAATAAACGTAGGTGGGCCGGACTGCAAAAGTTTTATTTATTTTTTACAACGGCACAATCGCAACGGTCTTTTTTTCTTTTTTACTTTGGGGTTGATTGAGCTCCAGATTCGAGTAAATTAATTTCAAGGTTATTATAATTATATATATATATATATATATATATATTTAGTTTTTAAATACTTGTCAAAGTATAAAGAAATTAGAGTGAGCATAACCGACCAGACGGAACCAAATTGTCCAATTCAGTCTGGTTTGGTGTCGATTCTATATTATCTCAAAACTGGCCACAGTTTCAAGATCCTTAGAATTGCAGTCCACAATTTGACCCATTTTAGACCTCATAACAAATTGTTACGAGGTCTAAAATGGGTCAAATTGTGAGGAGAACCAATTCTTGGGTTTGTTAGGTTTTTTCTGAACCAAAAATACGCCCCAAAACTAAGTTTTTCTCATTTCATTGATTTTAAATATTTTATAAATTACATATTTATTAATTAAAAAATTAATTTTATTTATTTTAAATATTTTATAAAATTTGGTGAAAAAACAGTTTTTTCTCTTTTTTTTTAACTTTATTTGTTTTAAATATTTTATAAAATAATATAATAATAAATTTGTAACAAAATGAGACCAAATCATAAAATTAATTAAATCAATTATTATTTAACATGTTATCAAATATTTTAAAAAATAGAATGGAAGAGTAAAAATAAGAATAATCAACTTGGTTAAAGATAATTATTTTTATAATTCATGTATAAATTATTATTATTAGAGAAAAATTCAATTCATATCTGATCGTATCGGATCATTTATCATTTAGTTTTTAACTTTTTTTTTACCTAATCAGACCCTATCGTATACGTCATTTGCAATTCAAAGTTTGTCGTTTAATTTTTCGTTAAATTGACCACATGCAGAGCACGTGATCTTTTTTTTTTATATTTAAAAATTCTAAAAATTATAAAATTATAAATTAATTTAAAAAATAACAAACGATATTCAATTTAATTGAAATTTTTATCACATATTTATCACATTATGAGAAGATAACCTAAAAATTTTCATCATTTTCTAATGCTGATTTGATTTATTATAATTATTTTATAAATTAATTAATTAAAATTATAACAAATCGTACAAGTGTTAGAAAATTACGAAAATTTTCAAATTATCTTCTTATAATGTGCTGAATATGTGATAAAAATTTTAAGTAATTGAATATCGTTGTTTGCTGTAGACATGGGAAAGGACGGTCAGTTCAATTGGACCGATCGTACTCTTACAATAAATGATAAATTAATTTTAAAAAAATTAAATACGGTCAAATTCGATCCAGTTTATGTAATTGTGTAAACTAGAATATTTTGTGATGGAGGGGATATTCCTTTGCATTTCTTTTTTCCATTTTGGATACAAAAAGAAGAAAAAACCTAACCAAACTCATGGAGTCAATATTTAGTCTGCAAAATCTCATCCAAATTGAACACCAATGCAAATTTAACCTATGACTTGCTTGAAATCTATTCCTGAACTAATATATTTTAATAAAATTATTATTTTTTATTTTTTTAATCTAATCAAACACGAACTAGAACTGAACCAAATCTCATGATTCGGTTCCTACTCCACTCGTTCAGTTTCGATTTAATTCTTTCAGTCGCTGGTTCAGTTAGGCTCAACCGTAGAATTAGCACGTTTAAGTATGAATAATACTATATTAATGTAATATTTATCTTATTTTTAGTCTTTTAAATCAATCATTTGTGTAATAAATATTTTATTTTAATTATTTATATTTTATTTTTTTTATTACAATAATTGATTGTCACCCTGAATTATAAAGCGCGTGTATTTTTATAGCTCAAATCTTTTATTTGGTGGGCTCTTTGGCTACGTGGCACTGACAAGGGAGGCCGGCCATGGTGGTCCTTTGTTGAAGCCAATTCATTTCCCTCCCTTTCCCTCGCCGTTGCGACCAAGACTCGCCATTTTTCTCTGTGAAGCGTGAAACTCGTTGCCATTTATTTAGCGGCTTCGTCATCTCCAAAACTGAACTTCGTCCTCACACACATGGCTTTAAGATCAGAGTGAAACGCTTTGATTTTCCAGAACAACCAGAGCTGGAACTACAGCATCAATGGCGGCCGTACTGAGTTCATCGCATTAATGTTTCAAGCGCTGCATTTTCATGGTAGATAGAATTAACTGCGACCCAAACTTGTTGCCATTCATGAAATCTCATTAAATACACCAAAAAATTCAGGTCTTTAACAATAGCAACTGCGTACTATTGAGTATTACCATTAACAGTGGTGGAAATCTGCAAATGCACATAACTACTCCAGTTGTTATTGTAGTACAATTCGCCTGTTTGTCTTCTGTCTATTAAAAGCTGTCCTCTACTGAGACGAAATAATGATTTCTGATGGATGATCATGATCTTCCCCATCAAAATTCTCAGTAGTGAAAACCCAGAAACCAGATCGGCCAAACATGTTCTACGGAAGGTCCGAGCTTTCACAGGCATCTCTGCAAATTACCCAGAAAGATAAATTATTCTCCAGGCTTGTGAGCAAGGAAAGCTCCTTTGCTTACCCTTCTGTGAGAGTCTACTATGGAGGAGTTGTCGGAGCAGTCCCTTTCCAGTGGGAGTCTAGGCCGGGAACTCCAAAACACCCACTTTCTGAGAAACTCGCCCCTCCTCTCACCCCTCCTCTCACCCCTCCTCCTTCTTACAACTCAAATTTTAGCAAGAAATCTGCCAAGAAACAGCCAAGATCTAACCTCTTAAACGCCTTGTTCTCCAGATTAGATCTCAGCAAAATCAACTTGCTACCTCCGTCGTCTTCAAGAACGTATTTTTTGAGCTCCTCTAGCTCATCTGCCATGGCTACTGCGAACTGCCTGAGATGCAACCAGTTTTCTGATTCTCCCAGGGGAAGCTCGGGCTTTGATTCCAAGGAAGATGAAGAAGAGGAGGCCTCCACATCACCCACTTCAACTCTGAGTCTCGGTCTCGGTTGTGGTCGGCTAAATTAGAAGCCGAAGAAGAAGATCAGAAAAGAATGTTCCGGTCTAGGTTTGGAGATGTTCTTCTGCTGTTCATCTTTGCTTTTCGTGTCGATTAAGGATTAGGCTTCTGAATTTGGAGCCAAAAAATAGTGAAGATGCTTGAAAACAGTCACGTAATAAATCCTCGTACTCCTTGTCTCTGTGCTTCCACATTCCAAATTACATAAACCAAAAACTTCTGGGTAGGAGAGAGAAATAAAAAAAAAAAAAAATACTTTCGATAATTCGTCGATGAACTAATTCGTCTTAGCATCAGATATATGATCACACCATGGAAAAGGTGAATTACTTTGTTTCATGTGCTTATATTGAACCAAAAACTGAAATAAATAAACACTCGAGAAAATAATTGATACAATAGCCAATGGCTTCGCTCATGAATTCCTTCTTCAGTCGGCTCATCAACACCAATAGAACCACATAAATCTCTCCTGCTTCCAAGCATTATCTAAACCAACCTTATCCATCATTTTATATATACACAGTAACTTTTAATCTATTAGTTTTTCATCTTTGCATGCATGAAAAAGATTTGAAAATGACAATTAACTCCTAATATTGTGAGTCAATCAACCAAATTTTTTTTTTTTTTTTGGATTTTCTATTGAAAGTGCACGTGTGACATGTAGCCGAGCAGTCACTTTGCTTCATAACTCAAATTTAGTGAGTTTTTTGGCAAACCCATTTTGCAATTTTAATTGGGAATATAAGAAGAGTCTAATGATTTCAAAATTTTTTAATGACGCCCATATTTTTAGTGAATTATTTTGTAAAAAATTATAATAAACTGTACAAATATTGAAGAATCACGAAATTTTACAAAATATGTTTCATTATATTGTTAAGCAACCTTAGATCTTGTCAATCCCAAAAAATAGTTCAAAAGATGATGATTTTCCTCACGATTATAAATTAATCATCAGTCTCATCCACAATCGATGTGACATAACCCAACAATCTCGCTCTCACGCATCCGGTCTTAGATCAGAGAGCTGACAACCCAATGTCTCTCAGCAGGCTGAGAATTTTGTTGTAAACCTGAGTTCTGATACCACTGTTAAGTAATTTTGCGTCTTCTCAATCTCAAAAGTTATCTCAATAAATGATGATTTTCTCCACACTTATAAATTGATTAACAACTCTTTCCACAACTGATGTGGAATAACCGAACAGATATTTTGGTTCCATAGTAAAAATTTCAAGATAGTTTGTTAAGTTATCCATAATATTTTTTGGTCAACGGACAAAATTGAAACTGAACGCTTGTCATAGGTAAATTTGTTAACAGAACTATATTTCAATGACTATTTGTTAACGAAAATACTTTAAAATTCAATTTGTTCATTAACTCGTATTTTGAGGAAAAATTTAATAATTATCCTAGAATCTCATAGATCGGGGGTCCTCGCTCCTTGTTTAAAAAATTACTTTAAAGTACTTGTTATTAAATTCTTCATGTCTCGGTCTTAATGAATACTACCTTGATTATAATTATATATCACAACAATAATTAAACACTTAGATTATGATAGTCACATTTCATAAAATCATATAATTATTTTGCCCCAAGCTGATTGGCTGCTAGTAAGATGAACTCTTCTGTTCTTGTGTTTTTAATAAAAAAAATATTAGGAAACTTTTGAGATTTTAGTCAAAGAATTAAATTATCGCACACCTTTTTATTGATGTTCAATTAATTACCTAATTAGAATAAAGAAGTTATTATAATAAGGAAACTAATATAAAATAAAAAAAATTATAAATTAGGCAAATTACTGGAAAAATATTTACCAATAATCATTAATATATTCTAATTTAATTTTATTGTAATTCCAAACCGGAAGATAAAGTTAGCCATGAAAATTGAAAACTCTTCCAGTCTCCTAGGTCAGACTAGTGTCATTAATACACCCACCATTGACTGCTCACTGCTCCGACCTTTCGTTTCTAATTCTCAAGGCTTCCAATTCAAGCTTCACAAGCTATTCAATCTCGTCGCCATTTTGCACCTTCTGTCCTTTTTACTGAATATTTCTCGCCCCAGCAGTGGTTGAATCTTTGTCTTCTGCAGAAACTCATCGCATGAAGAATACGGCGAAGTCGTGTTCAAGCTCTGGTGCATCTTCGTCTGACAACCCTGTGTGTTTTCTTTCTTCTGGAGATTTATGTAGAAAAAATCACAGACTGGAGCAGATAATGGCGGGAAGCATTTCAATACACTTCACGGATAAAGATTTTAGCCCCATTAGCATTGGGTCGAATGCTTCACAGTCATCGTCCCCGCATCAATCTGACTCTTCTCAGATGAATGAAGAAACGACGAAGCATAGAGATATTATTTCAGATAAATTTCCTCCACAGTATAAATACCAGAAGAGAAATCCTTCCATGAAAAGATGGTTGAAGAAGAACTTTGAGAACACTGAACCTTCAGAGCGTTGTCTATTGATTCAACCATTTGATATATGCTTCGCTCGAACCAGTAGATCAAACGTTTCGTGGCGGTTGAAAAACCCAGAAGCAAGCATAGAGAAAGTCGGCTATGGAGCTATTGGATTTGGCCAACAAATTCTCAGACCTGGAATGATTTTGCTGAAGCGTTACATCACTCTCGCGGATCAGGTTTTTATCTTCCAAACAAAGTCTGAAACGGGTGATCTGACGTCTTCCTTAAATTTTAATATATTTGAATTTGACCACCGAATTTCTCTACTTATGACAGGTCAGTATAGTGAAGAAATGCCAAGAGCTCGGCGTCGGCCCGGGGGGATTTTGTCAGCCTGGTTACAACGACGGAGCTAAGCTGAGGCTACAAATGATGTGCCTTGGTCTAAACTGGGATGCTCAGACAAGAAAATACACCGATCGCCGACCATTTGATTGTATTCCTCCGCCTGAAATTCCTCTGGAGTTTGAACAATTGGTTAAAAGAGCAATTGCCGAATCACATTATCTGATCAAGAAAGAAAATCAATCTGAAAACCCAGAACGCATACTACCATCTCTATCACCAGACATCTGCATCGTCAACTTCTACAAAACCTCCGGGAAGCTTGGCCTTCATCAGGTTAGTGGTATATTTTGGATAAAACTCCAAAACTTCGTATTGATCATGTTTAAAACTAGCTCTTGCGGTTTTTCGAAACGAAATGCTCGTGCAGGATCGCGATGAAAGTCGAAACAGCCTGAGGAAGGGGTTACCCGTTGTCTCCGTTTCCATCGGAGATTCGGCGAATTTCATTTACGGAGATGAGAGGGATTTGGACAAGGCTGAGAAAATTGTGCTGGAATCAGGTGATGTGTTGATATTTGGTGGTAAATCCAGACATGTTTATCATGGGGTCTCCTCTGTCATACCCAAATCGGCACCTCCGGCCCTTCTCGCTGACTCTAGACTTCGACCCGGCCGGCTGAATTTGACGTTTAGGAAGTTTTGAAAACAAACCCACGAGTTCCTTCTTCCCCTTTCTTTCAGTAGATGATCGATCATCAGTTAGCAGCTCTGAGATCGATGAATTGTAGGCTGAAAAAGATCAAAACTTGTCCTAAAAAAAACCTCCTTTTTGTTTCTTTGACTTAGATAAATGTGTTAAATCTTTTTGTTGGGCTCTCTTTTTTTCAGTCACCTCCCTCTAAAACTTACCTGTAATCGAATTACATTACTTAAAAAAGAAAAACGAAGAATGAATACTGAAATTGCCGGCAAATCAGTTTATAACTTTTCAATGCGATCCTAACATATAGTATGAGTTACCAAACTCTACCAACTTTATAAGTAGATGGTACAGTAAAATGCATACCAGTCACTTGTGGATAAGATGTAAGTAAGACATTGAATTTTTTTTAAACAAATAATCTCGTGAATTAGAAACATTAACAATTAAGTCTCCGTTGTAAATAAAATTGTCAAAAAAATCATATTTTTGTGACGTGATCTTAATTTCTATAGAGAAACAATTCTATTAGAGTAGTTTTGAAAATTGTGCTGATTTTAACAGAGAACTTAGTTGAAAAACTCAAATTACTAAATCGTCAAAACCGTTCTAACAGCAGTTGTTTTTTTTTTAGAAATCGTCTAGTAGAGATCAGATGATTTATTCGACGATTCTTCCAACAATGAGAACTTAATTGTTATTATTTCTAATTTAGGAAATTATTTGCATAAAATAGACGGGTTCAAATAACCTATTTCTTACTCGCCGTTAAATTTAATAATTAATATCTATTTTATCTTTTTTAAACCTATTATTAAATATTGGAACATGGCATTGAAACTGGTTAAGAAAATTGGCTAGATACATGAGGTCCATGTCTGAATTAGGATTTTGGAGAGTGTTACGTATTTGATAATTGTCTTTGTCTCACATCGTTTATTGGATGAACTTGTACTTTATATTTTGTTTATACGTGAGGGAGATTTTTCTTCTCTCGAGCTAACTTTTGAGAATAAATTATACCATCTCTCATGTGTTAACAGTACGTATTTATTGGAATAGTTTACGGCAACAAAAAAGAATGCATTAAGACAACTGTTTTTCTCCTAATTTCACCGGTTATCATCTACAAAAGTGTTCGGTAAAAGTAATATCATAAATTCGATGTTCCAAAAATAACACCAAGAAAAACTTATCGAGGAAAGTACTTGTTTTGAAATTGATTGGTTGTTGTTGTATGATTTATCTTTATTGCCCAAAGCAATCGAAAAACTATATATTTTAATTTATTTATAGGTGATAAAAATCTTGTTGGTCCTTAGATGTACATAGTTTGTCTAAGTAAACATATATTATTCTAAGTGTCACCATATATTTTATTGGGTAAAATATATTATTGGTTTTCATAGATTTTCTTAGTTTGGCTTTTATAGTTTAATCTTCCCAATCAAGCTTTTATTTTATTTTTATTCATTTTTTAAATATTCTTCCCAAAAATTTTGATCGTAAATTTAACAAAACTAGGTCAACAAAAACATCATACTTGACTAATTTATTTACCGATTAATTATTTACTAGGCTCGACTTGACTATCAATAAATGTCGAGTATATTAATGAAAACTTTCTTATACGAAAATGAGACGTTTTTAATTATTTTTGGTATTTTTTGTGTTTCGAGAGCATACTTGGTCAATGTCTGGTAATAAATTTTAAAAGTGATGTAACAATTTAATTTTTATTTTTATTTTATAATTCTTAGCTTCTGAATAAATATTGATTGAAATAATTATTATAATAGATTTAAAATAAGTTATTAATTGAAAAAATAAAAATAAGAAAGGGAAGGATAGTTTCGTCCCAGGGAAAAGTGATAATTTCTTCTAACAGCTGAGGGTATTTCAAGCAACTGACCGGTAATTTGCTCCCTCTCTAAGCACCTATAAATGTTTGAAGTTTGGGCTCTTTTTAAGCTCTCCAGAAAGCTCTCCTTCCTCGTGGTATACATTCCACCCTGCATATTTGCACTGTCCCTCTAAGTTGATAAGCCAACTTAAACGGAGAGGGGAAGCGGAAATGCAGAGATTTACGGCGAGGAGTTTGCTTTCAGAACGGCATAATCTGCCATGGCCGCGCTTCTTCTCGCAGATAGCCGAGAAAGGAGTAATGGAACCAAACAACGACGTATTTGCTGCGGAAATGCCGTCCTTCGATTACTCCCCTCCGCCTTACAGAGGTCCCTCCGCTCACGATATCTTGGCCAAGCGGAATGAGTTTCTCAGCCCTTCCATGTGTTTCTTTTATAAGAATCCCGTAAGACTCTCCGTCTTGTTTTTATTAATGTTCTGAATCATACGCTCGTGATTTCGGTTTTCCTTTTTTTTTTCTTTTTTTTTTTGCGCTTTCCTGGTATCGTTTTATTTAATTTGTGTAATTGATTGCAATTTCATGCTTTTTTTTTTTCTGACCGATCGATGTATTTGGCATCAAATGTGCAATTATCATTCTTCTTTCAACTTCGATTTGGTTTTTGCCGCCATTCACGCTAATTGAACCGTCTGATGGAACCCCTTTTGGCCTTTAATGTTACAGCTGAACTTGGTACGGGGAATGCGGCAATATTTGTTCGACGAGAATGGCCGTAGATATGTGGACGCTTTCGGTGGAATTGCTACGGTCAACTGCGGACACTGTCATCCTGACGTGGTCGATGCCATCGTCGACCAAACCAAGAGCTTACAACATTCCACCGTCCTCTACCTGAACCACACCGTCGCTGATTTTGCCGAGGCTTTGGCTTCCAAGTTGCCCGGCAATCTTAAGGTTCCCTTCTTGTTCATGATCTTCTATTTCCTTAAACATTCAATGATGGAATCTATTTTTTCCTCTGGGCGTTGAAATTTCGGAACCGTTTTGGTCGGTAAATTTCACCCCTGTCAATCAGATTGATCCCATAAAGGACAAAGCAAATTACGTTAATTTTGTTAATATCTTTTCTTGATTACCACGAATCTGTTGATTACAATCTTCCTTTTTAAAGAGCTTTTCAATTATTTGACATACGCTGGTAGCCTCACTTGTCTTTGTCCGTTTATGGCACTATTATCGATAATAAACATCTGAATTGAAAGCGATGCATTTTTTAAAAATATTGTAACTTCATATATTCGTCCTTTAAAATATACTTATACTTTTAAGTCCGATCAATCAAAACCTTTGGAGCCATGTCCAGTGTTTAACTCTTTAATATAATGTTTCAACGTAGCCTGGGCTAACGAGCTATGAGGTTCATATGTGGCTTGCGATGGAATGAGAAATTTGAGCATTTATACTTCGGATCATATTGAGAATTTATTCACATGTTACACGGAATAAAAATTTAAAAAGTGCAAATCTTGCCACGTGTTTCATTTTCAAGAGGTGATGCAGATGAATTATTTTATTTTTGTAATTTTTATGGAATTTTACGATGGTGATTGGTGGTGGGACATTAATTTTATTAGATTTTGGTATGACTTGAATTTCAGTTCATTCAAGTTAAGTAGGCCACATTGAGAATCTCATTAAGATTTTATTTTTAACTATAAATTTATGCAAGCGAGAGTTACAAATCTGATGTTGTATTTCAATATTTGTAGTGAATTTTTTTTTTCTATTCGTGTTTTCTTTCTCCATGATTTTTTCACATATTTTATTTTTTTCAGTTATTGATCGATTTGTAACAAATTTCATGGATCCTCCCGGTCAAAGAGCAAATTTTTATAAGTCTACGTAATGTAGGTGGTGTTCTTCACAAATTCTGGGACGGAAGCAAACGAGCTGGCATTAATGATTGCCAGGTTGTACACGGGTTGCCACGACATAATATCACTAAGAAATGCTTATCATGGAAATGCTGCTGGGACTATGGCGGCCACAGCACAGAGTAATTGGAAGTTTAACGTCATTCAGGTACCTTAACTTGTTATTATTGCTTCTATAGTTAACTACTTATTTAGAAAAAGTTTGCCAAGTTTCCAATCGCATGAACTGCATTAGTATTTATACAAGTTATACTTTGAAAAATTCATAGGACTCTAATGACAAGGTCGTTAAATTCTGATGACAGAGTGGAGTTCATCATGCGTTGAATCCAGATCCTTACAGAGGAGTTTTTGGCGCAGATGGAGAGAAGTATGCAAAAGACGTTCAAGATCTCATTGAGTTTGGAACATCAAGCCAAGTTGCTGGTTTTATTTCTGAAGCAGTACAGGTAAAAAAATGCATTTTCTGTTTTTCTATTTATCTTTTGTAAAAGATGGTTTTGAATGATCTTCTTGTGTATTTTAGGGAGTGGGCGGTATTGTTGAGTTGGCCCCTGGTTACTTGCCCGCTGTATATTCTAGCATAAAGAAAGCCGGAGGTCTCTGCATTGCCGACGAGGTTCAATCTGGTTTTGCCCGGACTGGGACTCACTTTTGGGGTTTTGAGTCACAAGGGGTTGTGCCTGACATTGTCACAATGGCAAAGGTTATTTCTCGGACGCCTTCCTTATATGTCAATGGACTTTACTGCAGTCTGTCAATTGTTTCTCCCTCTATTTTCACAGGGCATTGGCAATGGCATTCCTCTTGGTGCTGTGGTGACGACTCCTGAGATTGCTCAGGTCTTGACTAGCCGCAGTTATTTCAACACTTTTGGCGGAAACCCGGTATGTACTGCAGCTGGACTCGCTGTTTTGAGAGTCATAGACAAAGAAAAGCTGCAAGAAAATGCTTTTGTCGTAGGGAGCTATTTGAAAGACAGACTTGCTTCTCTCAAGAATAGATACGAAAGTAATCACTTTTTTCCTCCATTTTGAACATTCCCAAGAACTATTTATAAATATTTCTAAAAATAGCTCGCACAAGTCACAAAATTAGAAAGTTACAATATTTGATTGTTGCATCTACAGTAATAGGGGATGTTAGAGGAAGAGGGTTGATGCTTGGAGTTGAACTTGTCACCGATCGTGCAACGAAAACGCCAGCAAAGGCCGAAACTGTGCATATAATGGATCAGATGAAAGGTCGGAGTTCTTTCCTCGCGGGTAGACGGATATTCTCATAAACGTTAATTACTTTATGGTCCTTGTCATGAATCTGAAATTTTCATTGCAGATTTGGGAGTATTAATAGGAAAGGGAGGATATTATGGAAATGTTTTTAGAATCACTCCCCCATTATGTTTCACTAAGGAGGATGCTGGTAAGGACTTGCTTTATGCTCTTAATATCACCTATGAAAACTTGGTTACTATTTTTCTTCTTTTTGCTGCAGATTTCCTGGTAGATGCTATGGACTATTCATTGTCCAAGATATGAACCCTTGGAGGAACTAAAGACCAAACGAAGGTTTATTAAGATATGGATAACATTACGTTTACGCATAAATCTTATCTTTTGACATGATATGTAAGAGTCATTTATTCATCGATAGAAATGATTATATTTAACGTCTCTAATTATTATTTTATCAATAAATTAACTGTACTCCAAAATATAAAATTAAGGTGTAAAATTGAAATAATTTTTATTAGTTTATTGCTTTACATAGTTAAGAGTTTGATTGTGCCCTAAAGTTTCACTCATAGTAAAAAAGTGTATCCACAACTTCTTGTACTTTCTCTTGGCGTAAGATTTATTTACTGTTAATAGATCGATAAGAATAATGTTTGGATAGATAACTCTTCTATAGAGTTCATTATTGCACAAGTTCTTTAATTTACCTATCTATCTGAATGACTGGTTTCAACTCGGGAAGAAGAACTAGAAATAGACATAAAACCACCCATTGTTCTAAAGGCTTTTGTATAGGGAAGATGAGTACAAAACAAGGCATGGGAAAGATACATCTAGCAACAATGTGAGAACAGCTGAAATTGCAGGACCTATGCCCTAGAAACGCATTAAAGGTGAAACGTAGTATTTTTTAAGACAAAATATAATAATTTAAAATATACGATAAGATTACGATACGAAAAAAATCGAATAGTAAGTGTGACAAAGTATTTTACTAAAATATTTCTTCATTATTTTCAATTAAATGCTGCGTAATTTTTTTTTATCAAAGTCAGTGTTAAAATATTTTTTTCTCAAGGCTAATTCGTGACGTCGACATGATCTACCTACATATTCATTTTCTTCGAAATTTTGTAACCATCTTCGATTGAAATTATATGGATCATTTGAATCCTTATTTCTCCATATTTTTTAGAATTAGTAGATGATAATTTTACAAATCAGAGATGCTAGAAGCTACAAACACATGAACAACACAAACAATGCAGGAATGATTCAAAGAGCTAGCAGAAGAAAGATGCAAAAGTGTTGCAAAAATCGAATAATGCGACGATGTTTTAGATGTACCTATAGAAGTATGTATCACCTGGCATTTTCAAAAAATTCATAAATGATAGTCTATTTAATCCAACAACAGTTGATGATTTCAAGATATCCCCACTTTGATGAGATAAAGTCACTACAATGGCACGAAACAATCTTCGATAGAGGAACATACATGACATGCTTTATTAGCCAACGACAATGAGCTTAACTAAGAATGTCGTCCTCAATCTCTAGTAAATGAGGATCCACAATCAAGAAATTCTAATTAGAATTGTCACCTATGAGGGTACACTCAAAAACGATACGTAACACTGCCTCAAAATTTTGAAGAGCTACCAAAGAGAAACCGTAGAAAAAAACTACAACGAATGAAGAAATGAATACTATAAAAAAGATAAAAGTCACGAGATGTTGTAATATGCCTAAAATAAAGATCTAGTCGGTGTCAAATGAATATATAAGACAAAGTTTAACAACGATAAAACCGTTCATGATCACAATACTCGTATGTTAGCAAAAGGCTATTCAAAACAATCTATTATTAACTTCAAATCTGTTTGCTCGGTATCTAGAATAAAAAAAAATATTGCATCGTGCAGACAAAACTTATAAAAAGTTTATTCGTTTTTATGTCAAATTAGCATTCCTTAGTGGAGATCTCAAAGAAGAAGTAACATCAAAATTACGTTGTCAAACAAAAAGAACACATGATATTATAAGTATATTCTGCAAATATATTTAAAAAAAAGTCCAAGCGAGTCATCACTATACATGAAGAACAAAAGTATAAAGACTTTCTAACTATCTATCAACTCAAATTCTCTCATAATTGAAGAGCTCAAAAGAACAAATAACACACGTCATTTATCTAGACAACAATATTTCAATATTCATGAATGACACATCTCAAATTCACTATTTTGCAGCAAACCAAATACTATGATGCTTACAAGGGCCAATAGATGATCGAAAAAGACATTGGTTTTATGTCTTGTGTTTGGCTCAAATCTAATTTTTTTGGCTCTCAAGGAAGCATAAATCCTTTGTTGAACTAGAATAGCTTATCCAACTGTTTAACTAAGAAGAAATTTCAAGCTATGTTGTAAAATGAGAAGAACAAGTGATTTATTAAAAGAATAAATTTTTTTTTATGGGTTGAAACAAGCATGAAACGTTGCTATCAATAGTCTATAAACTTGATTTCAAAGAAGTCCAAGTGATCTAATACTATGTATATATAATTCAACATCAGATGCACATTTTTACTTAACTATTTTGCATCGATAAAAGCTCGCATTATGTTATCAATCAGATTGAAGTTCAAGTAAAATCGACATCCAAGTATTAATCAAAGTGTTTTAGTGTTTTTTTTTCGAAAGAAAGTAGAGTTCTCACTTTAAAACTTTATTTTCCAAAATAATTCAAATATTTTTTGATTATTTTGTATCAGACTTTCTAATTTCTGACGGGGAAACATACAAGTTATATCGAAATACAATGACATATTAACCAAACAACACAATATTTTGAAACATGGTAATGCCAAGCTCAGCTGCTTCAAATTTCAGTTAGAAAGAGATATCTCATCGTACATCAAGTGGATGATTAAACAATAAAGATTTCATCAAGGTCTCAGCTGGTTCTCTCTTATTTTCCTCTGTAAATTCATTCAAAGATCAAAAGTTATGGAAAACAAATTATTCATGCACCCTCTTGGTTTTCGTATTTTTCGATAAAAACTAAGGATCACGGCGAGCAACCACTGACGACATGGGAGAATACCTGCCTGAAAGCACCGCAGTTTGCCGGAAAATCAAACTGGAAAACCGGATTGTCGACATGGCAACAGCGGCAAAGTCCATCACCATGACAGCAACTTCTTGAAAGACAAAGATGTTCTTTCTCAGAACTACACGAATCAATACCATGACCCCTTCCTCAAACCTACCCATTTTTCACTTCCCTCAAAAAACACGAATAGACTGCTCAGCCATGGCAGCAGAGCACACAAGCCGATCTTAAACGAAGGCAAAGTAGAATGACTAAAATACCCTTTCCTTCCCCTATCCTCGATAATCCTTAGTTCTCCAATTCTCCTCCTCTTCCTTCCTTCCTTTAATAAACACATCAAATGATGAGAATTTGATTCATGCCCATCAAAATTTACCATCTGAGGACCTCACTGTTGGAAGCTTAGAAGCACGAAGAACATGAATAAATGGAGGTGTGACTGTCAAGAAAATCAATACGAACAAAGCGCTGCATGATTAGGTCAAAGGGTAATATGGGAATATTTATCGATATCATTCCGATTTGAACAAATGTGGCAAATTTAGTCAACTTTGGGTGGAGTCGTAATTTTCATTTTTGACACAAAAAATGGATGAAGACATCATGAGAACATGCTCAGTCGTCGAAGTCTAACGTTACAAACCAATCCCTCCTTGGATTCGAGCAAAATGTCGACATTCTCATTCATTCTTTCTTTGCAGGGGTTTCAGCCTGTAAAACCTTGAAGGGGCCACCAAAGTATAATTAGCTATTTATGATACCATATATTATATTATATTATATTATATTGTATGATAGTTTTATATGTTGAAATACTGCAATACATCCACTGTTTGGTGAGGAATTCTAAGAGTTGTGCATGCACTCTCCCTCCCCCTCTTTTCCGCCATTAAAGGGTCATGTATCTTACCTTTGGCCTTTCATTTTGATTCCCATTTGGCTTTAGTTCTTGTACACCCACTTCCACACTCCTTTTTTTCGGTGTCTAATATTCCAAGATCGATAATGTCTCGGATGTAGAGTCATTTTGAAATTGTTATGGCTTTATTAAATTACATAAAATATATTACAGTATAGAGACAAAAATAAAATAAATACGAAAGAAAGTGAGTAGTTAAATGTCATTATTAAAAAATTTAAAGGATTAAGATGAAACTATACATATTGTATACCCACTTAATAACTTTTTTATTTTCTAAGATTTTGGAAAAGAACAAAAGTGGAAGTCATTATCTCAGCCTTACGTTTCTCCTTTGAGAAAACTCAAGTCTATAATGCTGATTCACCAGTCTACAAAATTACCTTGCTATGAATTAAACGAGTTAAGCTTCACAAGCCACCATAACTTATAAATTTACAAGTTATAAATTATTATAATATTATATACATATAAAATAATTTGCTTATTAATATCTATAATTACTAACAAAATAATGGTAAGCTTATATGTAATTTTTACTTTCTAGGGCATAAGGTATCATTGATGTATTCTATTAATTATTTGTATTCTATCATATTAATTGAACCAATCAATAATAACGAGTTTAGTAGGTAAGAATTAAAGCGTAGAATTAGAGAGTAAATGCTTCCTTACTCTTCCTAATATATTTAGAAAAAAAAAAATGAGCTAAGCATATCAAATAGCTATATTAAACTAAGTAGACTAAAAATATTAATTCACTCATCTCATGGGCTAATTGAGCTAAACAACCCATAATCACCGATCACTTTAATTAAATTTTCAATAATACAAACATAATATAGTCACCATATTGATTTATACATTATTATTGATATATATATTATCAAATAATTAATTAAATTTTTATGTTACTCATTATTATTATTATTATTGTTATGCACATTATTATCATTCAATTTACAATATTTATTATACTGCGATATAGTTTTTATGGATATATTAATTAATTAAATTTTTATGTTAATCATTATTATTATGAAAAATATATATATGAGCTAATTAAATTATATATTTAACTTATATAATGATCATAATAATTAAACTTACAGTAAACTAGTAAATTTTCAAAAAAAAATATAATACTTATATAAAGATAAAAGTGTACAATAAGATGGAAGATATTATGGAACAAAAGTCAAAATGTATAGGCCCATTTGAAATAGATCCGTGTTGGCTAACAGGTAAAATTGACCCGTCCTACTCTTCAAACCAATTTACTGGCTTGGCTCGTTACAATTAGTTTGTTAGTTCGTCTGTTTGACACCTCGATGCATATGTATATTACGAAACATATATTCAAATAAGTATAATTTGAAGTCAACTAGAGGTGGTTTGCAAGAGTTTTGGAAGGTAAGAATAAGTTAGTGTCCACGATTGAGATGAAGACTTTTGTTTTGGTTGGGCTGATGGAACCTCTCGGAGTTAAGTGCTAGCGGTGATGTATCCATATGGACTAGTTGATGATTTTTGTTTACGGAAGAAAAAAGTATATAAAGTAGACGATAAAACTTTGGAGTGAATTCGAAGAAGAGGCCAGAGCAACATGTGTCTTTTAAAAGACTAATATCGTTGCAATGAATATTTCGATATTATTCAGCTTTTGTTTGCTCTGAAAACTTTGTTTGGACATATTTTGTAATTAGTAGTACCACAATCTATCTACTAATTATGTCTTAGCGTAGAAATCAAATTAGTTCTTGAAAAAACAAAGATAGTACTGTGCTTTTCTTTATACATCAAGCGTGAAATTTGGTACAATTTTTTTTTTTTTTTTTTTCGTTAGAAATGAAACATACAAATTCTTTATCATGTTTTTTTATTTTAAGAATTTGCATTGTTCTTGTTTTCTTTGCCTTGGGTTTAAAAAACATTTTCAAACGAGCATTATCAAAATTGTATTGCCTTATCGAGTCATGTTATTGAACAAATTGAAAATTGAGTTCATCAATAGTTGCTTTATCTATTTGACGGGTGTAATTTAATTCAAATTGTCCAAAATATATAAAAACAGATATTTTCATAATATACTATCTCATGTTCATTTTTTGATTTGTTAAAATTGTACTCATTTAGACCTTTTGTTTTTATTTTCACAAACTACTTTTTTAATTCCTTAAAGAATAAATGGGTATTATCCTCTTCAAATATACTCCTCCTAAATGCTCATGAAATTGCACGATTCTCAATCATAAGACTCCGTGTGACTCAAGAGCTCTCACTTTTCAAGCTTTTTTTTTTTGGTCATCGAGAGTACATAATGTCGATAGGGGGACGGTCATCCAGTTGTTAATGTAAGGCTAGATCCATATTCCCGAGAACCATATAATATGTTCTTTAAAGATCAAATTTTGTACCATTAAACCCCATGATGGTGTGGATATTAGCAAACATTGAAGAAGTAAAGATATTTTTGAAGAGACACACCCACCCACCCACGGAGATGTAATCGAAGTATATATTTGACTATATGATTGATGAGTCTTTAGTTGAGTTGATTCTTGGTCATTGAATGAGGAATTATCCACAAGAGTTTGATGGACTGCTCTAGTTCCAATGCTCCTCATCTTTTAGCCAACTTTTTCCACTATAATTTCTAGATTCTATGGATCAATTATTATAACAGGTGGCACTTTGGAAGCTTGACACGTAATCGAATGTGCCTTTACTTATTCAACTCAAATTAAGGATCCCTAGTCATTTTCCAAGTGGCACGGCTATCGATATTAGAATGGTCATCTAGGTTTCAATCTCTCTCGCGACTGTTTATATCTGTACACGTGTACGGCCAGTCTTAGCTGGCGGCAATATATTATGCAAAACAAAAAAGGAGAAAGGGCTTAATCGTATTGATCAGCTCAGCTTCGTGGTAATAAATTATTGATTAAGCACTCTTATGATGTCACTAATCACACGACATTCATTTTTTTAAGGGTCGTTATAGTGGATTTATTTTCTAAGACGTTATGTCCCTCGTTGATAATATTCCAGCCAAATTAATGTCCAATTCAATGCGGGACGTGTACGTATGTAGGACGACATGTCTTGTGCATTCACATAGAGATTTTTGTAAGCGGATAACATCCACGTGTTTTTTTTTTTTTTTGGAAAAGTAAACTGTGATTTTGCTAATACGATAGATTTTGAACAAGTTTTTGTGAATTATATTAGGTTATTTAGATGCATATTTAATTTGGAGTTGAAAGTTGTTGACTGGTAATAAAAAAAAACACGAGCAAAACAAGAAATTGTAAGATGGAAGTTCTTCTAATCATCCATCTTTTAACCCAAATCAAGGAAGAATGCGGCCCGCAGTTCATCCTTGAAATTGCATTGCCAAGGAAGGTAAATATCAACTTATGGTCGGAAGTTAGAACAAGACAAGCTAAGTGCATACATTAACTTATTGTAACTCTGGTTAGTGTTGTTATTTTTGGGCGCTGATTGTTTTTGATGCTCCTCAAATAGAGATGTTAAATAAGCAATAACTTCTGATTAAAGCTTTGAAGGTTAGAGTAACACAAAATAACACAACAGAGAATCTAGCTTTCCATCAATGGTAGTTGGGTGTACCATTGATCAACCCAATTGTTCAAGCCTTGACCTTGAAAGATTTGAGTGGAAGGGAAAGGGAAAGGTCAGATGGAGGCAGTAACAATGGTAATTTTAGGAAATCGTCAGAACAGCTGTGCTGAACTCTCTCTCTCTCTCTCTCTCTCTCTCTCTCTCTCTCTCCTCTGTTTGACAAAATCCTATATTACAATCTACAAACAGCTGTGTTTTTTATTTTGTTGCTGCCGCCAGTGTCACATTTCCCCTCCATCATCCTCTTCCCCGTTACCTAGGGCTTCTTGTTTTTGGGTTTTCTAGGGTTTTCCGAGCTGGATTCTATTTCATTCCTCTGCCGAATCTCCACGCGTCGCTGGTTCAGCGGCTTCGTCGATTAGTTTCGCACCACTGCATCTTCTTCCTCTCTTTATCTGACTCCCGGACGTCGGAGAAAGGCTGCCTCTTTCATCCTTGGATCAAGACGGACATGGTTCTTCGTTTGGGCAAAGGTTGATTGGCTGTTTGCAATTGTTTTTTTTTTCTTTTCGCCTGGAGGGTTTTGGATTTGAATGGCATTGGGGGATTTGATGGCCTCTCAGTTTTCACAATCTTCTTTGGCTGTGGTTTCAAATCACTTTGATGGCTTTGTTTCAACCTATGACGATGGTGAGTTGAGTTCACACAGAAGGGATTCGGACTCTGCAACTAGTAGTTATTGCAATGCCGCTGTTAGCTCAGTCACAAACATAGAATTCTTACCACGAACTGTTTTCTTATGTGAGCTCCGGCACTATTCTTTTGAGGTTTGCTTGCCCACCGGTCCGCCTGATTGTGGGTTAGTTTCAAAGTGGCGGCCTAAAGACCGGGTAAGTTATGGTTTATAAAAAGTTATACTTGTATCTTACTGATTTCTTATTCATGTTTGTGATTTTTTTTTCTGATTTATTGCTCCTAAGAATTTGTGTTTCTCTTTGGTTTGTTATATTGCACTTTATGTTTTCCTTACCAACCAGTTTAATTTCATTCGCATTTTGGCTAAAAATTGTAGAAGGATGAACGGAGATGCTCCATAATTTCATAGCACTTGGGGCATATGTAATAAATTCATTAATACAAATTTATTTACCAATTAAAAAATGTTAGACTGCTTGAAATGAGAAAAAGTGTTAGACTGCTTGAAATGAGAAAAAGTTTTGATTTTTATTTCTAGGAGGACTCTCTAATGCTTGGTTGGAAATGAGTTGTTTCTGTTTTCTTTAAAGAATTACAATCTGATCATTGGAAAAATGTCTGTGTAGAGCACAAACAATCTTATGGCTCAAATCTCGAACAGAATATGTGTGGCGTTTATAGTATGGTCAGAGGAATATGTGTCGTGTTTAAGTACATGGTATTCCCTTAGGCATTGGCTTGCTTTAACTACAACTTTTATTTTTGGTTCAAGACTGAAATGGTATGATCGGACGGTTAATTACTATGGGAGAATAAAGGCATGAAATTCCATCTGTGTTTATCATTTGGATTTAACCTTAGGATTCTAAAAACTTCATGATTGGTTATCTACCTCCATTGCTGTAGAGCTATCCTATAATTATTTTATATTTATACGCTTACAAATGGATAATTTGTTTTCAATAAATTGTTCAGATGCTATGGTGTCATATTCAGTTATATATGTATGAAACGGTAATTGGTATTGATGGTATGTTTTTCTCTTCAAATATGCCCGGGGCCTGAAAACATATTGTAATTACTATGTGTTTGTGGTTTGTTTGATTGTTTTGACAAAATTGAAGAGAGTGTAAAATATCTGAAGTCCTCTTGCAGGAGTTGATTATTTGTTAAGAAATTGAAGAAGCATCGAAACAAGTATGAGAAATTGTAGCAAAGAAACAGTAAATCAAGGCAGTTATGTGCAAGATGGTTCTATTATGTGTTTTTTTTGCCTTTGCATCAGAGAATAATTACAAAGCATTGGCGATTGTTATTCATTGTTTTTTTGTTGATAATTTGTTGTAGTATCTTTGTCTTTTCTTTTTGTCCTTTTCCTCTCACGAGTTTAGTTTAAATCAGCTAAATTGAAAGTTGTAAGCAACTGAAGATCTCTTTTTCATAGAATACAGTTAGAAATATTGAATATTTAGAAAGCCATAATTTTGTACTCATTTAAAATATTTTGCAATTTATCTTTTTGTGCTTTGAAAAGCTTTTATCAGCTGTCTCTTCACCAAGCGCATGTTTATTTTGCTCAACTCCTATGTTTTGTGCAGATGAAAACGGGATATGTAGCTCTAGTTTTGTGTTTAAACATTAGTGTTGATCCACCCGATGTAATTAAGATATCTCCTTGCGCCAGAATGGAGTGCTGGATAGGTGCATATTTATACTATTCTCTTAATAAATTAGAGCTTCTGTCTTGGTTCTTATTTATTTTGTACCCTTTTCTTTATGATATTGTTTTTGCAAAAATGATATACATATGAACGCTTGGAATCCTTCTTCCTAGATATGAATATAGCTATTTTAATTTTTAAGTCCCTAATGACTTCCATGATTTTGTTTTACCTGTGCTCTTCAAGATTCATCCTCAACTTGACTTTCATGTGTCAACATGGAGAAGTTTAGATTGCCAACTTTTCATGGACTAATCAAAAGCTCGTATTGTCTTTTGAAGTTTTCTTATTGGGAAACTTTGAATCGGCTTGCTGGTTCCTTTATGTTCCATTTTCTAAGTGCAGGCTTCCTGGTCTTAGAAAAGGCACCAGGTCTATCACCTTTTCCCAGCCAAATACTTCCATTCAAGTTATATCTATGAATGATTCTTTGGAAATAACATTCTATGCGACACCTGCCTTTTTTCATGTCACATTCTCCATTGTCAGTCTCTAGGTAATGAAAAAAGAAAATTGAAATAAAAAAAAATTCATTTAGAAGTTGATGTGGCAATAATATCCCTTTTATCTCTTCCAATGGAAATGTCGTGGTAGCGTATATATTTTCTCAAAGTGTTCTGTTGATTGAGGATCACAAATCTGAATGCCCTTGTTTATGACCTTTGTTAACTTGAAATATTTCGGTACTTGCAAAAATTTGAAATACTAAGAAAAAAGTTTGAAATGAGTCAAATCAAATTTAAAGATAAAGTGTGAAAAGGTTTTTTTTTTTTTTTAATGTTGAAATGCTTAGTCTTTTTATTTTTGTTGTTTTTCCTCGATGCAGACCCATTTTCTATGGTGCCCCAAAAATCACTTGAAATTATTGGTAGTACATTGAAAGCACAATATGAGAGATGGCAACCAAAGGTGGGGGACATTGGGCTAAAATACTATATTTCATAATAGTTCGTCTGTTTTCTCATGGTTTGGGAATTTCACAGGCTCGCTATAAGGTTCAACTTGATCCTACTGTTGAAGAAATGAAGAAGCTCTGTAATACGTGTCGGAAGTATGCCAAATCTGAAAGAGTTCTATTTCATTATAATGGTCATGGTGTTCCGAAGCCAACTGCCAATGGTGAAATCTGGCTCTTCAACAAGGTCTTTGTCTTGCATTTAGACACAGTAATTCTTGTTTGTTATTGTTGATTGTCGTTGTCTAGTCCTAACAGCTACTCATGGCGCAGAGTTATACACAATATATTCCATTGCCTATCACGGACCTTGATTCGTGGTTGAAAACACCATCAATTTATGTTTTTGACTGTTCTGCTGCGGGCATGATAGTCAATGCCTTTGCAGAGGTACTTTTTTTAATTTTATTTTTATCATCAGTAGTATTTATCTGTCTTGAATAAAGTTTTGCAAGACTGTTCTGAACTTTATGGCAGCTTCACGACCCTTCTGGTTCGTCAAGAGATTGTATTCTCCTTGCAGCGTGTGAAGCACATGAAACTCTTCCTCAGAGAGCTGAATTCCCTGCTGATGTTTTTACTTCTTGCCTTACAACTCCAATAAAGATGGCATTAAGATGGTAATGTACTGGCTATGGTTCTAATATTGTCATTATTAGTTGCGTTTTAGATATGTGAGTTTTACGCTTCCTTTTGAACAAATTTTTTTTTTTCTGGTTTCTTTGTTTGCTAATTTAGATCAATAATTCTATTTTTCTGAAATCAATGTGTACTAAAAAATTAGGGTTTTCATGTGATTTTATTCGTATTTTATGTTGAAGATTATGCAATCCACATTTTCTCTATTTATATGTTCAGCATGTCATAATTTGAGTTGTTGCCCAGATAAAATTTGGATTATCTTTAAATATTACATGCTTTGTTAAAGGATATTTTGTTATGTTGGTTCGTACCCTTGACCATGAAGGGCATTGGTTGTATAAGGTTTTCTAATCGTCTTTTTAATCATGTGGCTGTGCATTTTGTTTCTTATTCGAGTACAAACTCTCTGCCATAATGATAGTCTTGTGCAACACAATATGTTCTATTATAATTACCATATTTCAACACTTGCTGAAGCTTTGAGAAAGTTCAATTTTGCAAGATTTGGATAATTCATGAAATTGAGTTTCTGTATCACTCTCGGGAAGAATAAACTGATTAATTATGTTAAAATTCTTAATAGACAGTGAAAAGTTAAAGTAAATAGGGTTTTGATTTGCTGATTAAAAGTGATTCTTGAGTTGCAACTCTTGTTGTGTCTTTTCCAGCTGCTGATACTGATCTCATGTTTTCTAACCCTAATTTTGTCACGAGCGTGAATCTTTTGCCTAACCTAGTTAAATCACAAGTATGTTAAGATGGTTGTGTTTACCAATGTGCTATGCTAATTTCCAATTGTATAGACATAATGATAGTCTAAAGGTGCTTTTCTTGCATTCAATTGTGTCGGAGAATTCCTTATACTCCCTATTGTGGACATTCAAATAAAACTAGTTTTTTATTAAAAAAATATGACTGTTAGGAGATTCCGAATGCCAAAATCATACTCAGTGTTTATGTTTTCAGGCATAAAAAATGTTTTCTTTTTTGTTTAGCCTGTCTCCCCCGCTTCTCTATTCCCTTATTACTGTTTTGCATAGTTTCTTATTATGTGAGATCATGCATTTCAGGTTCTGCAAACGTTCTTTACTTCATGAGACGTTTGATGATTTGCTCATAGACAAAATACCTGGCCGCCAAACTGATCGAAAGACGCTTCTTGGAGAATTGAATTGGATTTTTACTGCTGTTACAGACACTATTGCCTGGAATGTTCTTCCTCATGGTAGTTTTAGCTTTACAAAATTGATGCAGTCAGTTTTACTTATATTATATTTTATTATCTCCATTTATCAATGTTGGATACACATGATTTTCCTGCAGACCTTTTTCAGAGATTGTTCAGACAGGATCTATTAGTTGCCAGCATGTTTCGAAATTTTTTACTTGCTGAGAGAATAATGCGGTCTGCAAATTGTTCCCCAGTCTCCCAGCCTATTTTGCCTCCCACCCACCAGCATCATATGTGGTACCATGCGAGAAATAATGTCATTTATATATGTGTTTATTTAGTGTTAAACACGCTTATAAAAACTGCTGCAGGGATGCATGGGACATGGCTGCTGAGATTTGTCTCGCTCAACTTCCATCTTTGATTGAAAACCCTAATGCAGAGTTTCAGGTATTATTTCGTCCATTTTCTGGATAGTGTCTTTGTTCTGTGGTATCTTTATGGAAAATAAAGATAGATTGAATGTCAGGATGTACATTGAATGATTATTTATGTTATTTTGTTTCAGCCAAGTCCATTTTTCACTGAGCAGTTAACAGCTTTTGAGGTCTGGCTCGATCATGGATCGGAGCAAAAGAAACCCCCAGAGCAGTTGCCCATAGTTCTTCAGGTCTGAAGCCTTTCTTGACAATTTCTAAGTTTGGGATAGTTAGCTTTTGTCAGCATCCATGCTTCAACAAATTTTTATAGTGTTGCTACTGTTTTCCATGTGGCTTCTTTTTCCTCAGTGACTGATTTTTGATAGAAATCTACTACTTGAATAAGGCGATAACATTCAGTTATTGATTATTTCAAGTGTTAATTAGGGTACCTGCTACTGAGGAACTTGATGGTCTTTTGTCTTGTCATACTTATTTCACGTATAATTGGCGTTAAGGGATTTGTGTAATATGAAAGAAATGCTTCTCTTATCTTGGTGTCTTTGCTTTCTTGAGTACATTTAGGCTAACTTTTGTGTGAAACAAAAGAAGATAGACTTAGTTAACTACGAGTCCTTATGTTGCTTTCTATTTAAAATTAGTTAACTACGAGTGCTTGTGTTGCTTTCTATTTAAAATATCTTACCATTTTTACATAAAGCTTCCTCATTATCCTTGATCTTTTCTCATTTAATGTGAAGAGTTGTCTCGGGGATGACAAAAAGAATTTAATATTTTCTATATACCAAGTAAGTGTATACATGTGTTACATATAATATATGTTTTCCATTACAGATGGTTCTTTTTTGGTATCACAGAGCTATAGGTTTTACAGAGTTAACTTTGTAGTCAACCATGTTATAGCTTGAGCTTTGGTTGTTTTGTCGTCTGCATTTTATTTAATACAACTTTAGTTTTGAACAAAGAAGATAGACTCAGCTAACTTTGAGTCCTTATCTGTTACTTTCTACTAAACTGTTTAATCATTTTTAAACCAAGGTTTTTTTATCATTCTTCATCTTTTCTCATTGTATGGGAAGTGATGTCTAGTAGATTACTAAGGGAATTTCATATGTCTAGTAGTTCAGTTTTGTTGTTCAAATACAAATTCCGGTAACAATAAACAATTAATTGCATGTAGTGACTGCACAGTGACCTTTCATTGTCACAGGTTTTACTTAGTCAATGCCATCGATTTCGAGCTCTTCGACTTCTTGGAAAATTTCTTGATATGGGACCTTGGGCTGTAGATTTGGTAATTGATTATAATCATATTTTGCATTATTTATTTATTTACTTATATGTTTGTTTCTCGCAAAAAGTTATAGTTCCATTTTTGAAACCTCTTTCTGCGATGCATTAATAAGTCTTATAGATAGATGTTAATAAGATCGTTTTCCATTATCATAGGCCTTGTCCGTTGGAATTTTCCCGTATGTGCTGAAGCTGCTACAGACAACAACTCCGGAACTACGACACATTCTTATATTTATATGGACAAAGATTCTGGCGCTTGATAAGGTCGATTAGAAATGTATTATGATGATTTCAGCCATACAAAGCAACTAACTAGCTGCATAGTCTTTTATGAATTTTCATTAGAAAGAAAATTTGCCTTCAAATGTACAGAGACAAATGCATGTATTACAAGGGCTTATAGCATGATTTTTTTTCCATTTATGTTTCAACTTAAAAATGTCAATGGATTGCTTACAGGAATCCAGACTTGGGACATAGCGTCCTTGTGAAGCTTGATATAGCATTGGCAAATTGCTTTAATCTTAATAGTATTACTACAAAGTAATGGAACTGGATTTTAAATTTTCCTTTGTTGGTCAAAGATCGTTGTATATCGTGCTGTGAATGCTTCTCTTTCAGGTTCATAATTGGAAAAAAGAAATTATCTTGAAGCATTTTTAATATATTCATTGTAGCATTTACTCTCCTCATACTTAAATGACAGTAGTTTTGTATATTCTTGGATTCTAGTCCTGTCAGGTTGATCTAGTAAAAGATGGTGGCCATACTTATTTCATCAAATTTCTTGATAATATAGAGGCCTATCCAGAACAGCGTGCAATGTCTGCATTTGTTTTGACTGTAATTGTTGATGGTCATAGACGAGGCCAAGAAGCATGCATTCAATATGATTTAATCCATATCTGCTTGAAGCACCTACAAAGTTCAACTCCAAATGACATGCAAACTGAATCTCTATTTCTCCAATGGCTTTGTCTCTGTCTTGGTAAGCTGTGGGAAGATTTTACAGAGGCTCAAGTAATTGGTTTGCAGGCAGATGCTACAGGTGTCTTTTCTTCTCTAATCTTCGAGCTCCATCCCGAGGTATCTTAATTTCTAAAATCGATATTTTATGCAATGGGTTCATGGTTTCATTAATTTTATCTCAGGTTTAGATTTGTTTTACCATTTCAGGTCAGGGCCTCAGCTGTTTTTGCCCTGGGAACCCTGCTTGATGTGGGGAGCAACTCGAGTAGAGATGGCATTGGAGGAGATGAAGATTGTGATGATGATGAAAAGATTAGAGCTGAAGCCACGATAGTTGGATGTCTCTTAAGTAAAGTTTCAGATGGAAGTCCGTTGGTCAGGGCAGAAGTGGCTGTCGGTATGTGGTATACTAGAAATTTTTTCCCACATCTTGTTGTTTGCATATTACTACTTCTTGGTGGTTAGATTGAAAGTCTTTTGTCCATTTTAGCACCACTACTTTCTTCATCTTTTAAGCTTTTGCTTGTGTGTATTATACTTTCCATATGCTGATGCATATCCGAAGTTCCATTTGCTTGCTATTGGTCCTTGAAGTTGTAATTTGGAGTTCATGGGATTAATGATGCTTTGTGCGTTTTGCTCTGTAACTTCGACTATGACTGTTTAGTAATTAGACTAGTTAATGCTTCCAACATTTATTACCATTTGATTTTTGGCATGTTACTGAGTTTTCTTGTTCATTCTTCATCCCAATGCTTATATATTGTAGTTGATCGAAGTGATTTTTTTTTTTATTCAGTACTATCCAAAAGTTGTTTGTGAACTATTATTGAGGTAATAATTTGTAGTCGGGGCTGCAAAATGATTCTGCTATCCAACTGTTCTTGCAATTATAGAATAAATTAATTTTGCTAGATGTTCTTTGATTATGACAGCTCTTGCTCGCTTTGCCTTTGGCCACAACAAGCACCTTAAGTCAATTGCTGCAGCGTATTGGAAGCCTCAGCTGACTTCTCTACCTTCTTTGGCACATGTGAAAAGTCCAAGTGGTGGATATTCTAATCAAAACCAGTATATATCACAAGGGAGTATTGTTTCCTCCCAAATTGGTCATGTGTTAAGAGTCAGCAATGAAAACTCAACATTGATTCGGGATGGAAGGATCTCCAGCAGCAGTCCTCTTGTTAATTCTACAATTATGCACGGATCTCCACTATCAGATGATTCTTCTCAACATTCTGATTCTGGAATTTTAAATGATGGTGTAGTGAGTAATGGGACTGTCAATAATTTGAAGCCAAGAACATTGGATAATTCTCTATATTCTCAATGTGTGTTGGCTATGTTTACCTTAGCTAAAGATCCATCGCCACGTGTTGCAAGTCTTGGTCGGAAGGTGTTGTCTATTATTGGTATTGAACTAGTAACAAAGCCAACAAAGATTGCTGGGGCCAGTATCCGCCCCAATGAAATAACATCATCTCTGACTTCAAGTATTACTGGACTTTCTCGTTCGTCTTCATGGTTTGATATGAATGGAGGTAATCTATTGCCATAATGATTTTGCATTGATTTACTTGTGATATGGTACTATTTACTTCTAGAGGTAAATTTATGCGAGTGCATTTTGCTGTCTGGGATGCACAAACTCGTCTAAAATGGGGGAGCGCCTGTGTGGGATGTGTTAAGCACGGTACATGTGTCTGATACATATCGAAGATGCTAGATGGTTTGTCGACATTTATTCTTATATGTTTGAAATTTCCAGTCACAGCTTGGAATCACCACTTTGCCTCTGATTTTTCAGCTACTTTCTCTCTCTATCACACAATTTAGACATGATTGGACATGTCACTTTGTCTAAGTCTTTAGATTCTTCTTTGGCTAAGTTAATCTCTCCATGGTTGCTCAGTCTTATTTTTTTCTAACTGTTAGCGGGTCTCAGCCAGATGACTAACCCTCTCACCGATTTAACTTTCTTAAAATTCCTCCTTTCTGTGCCTTTGCCTGTGGATCTTTGGCTGCCACTGGGTGTGGCTCTGTGCACGCTATGATTTCTTCTTCTCATGGGTTTGTCTCTTGGTCGAATGGGTCTTCTCTTTACTTTCTTCTATATTCTTCTGCTACAGTAAATCAGTTTTCTTTTTGCTGTCTTTGTTTTCTAGTTGTCATACTATTATATTATTGCATTTATGTGTTGAGTGACCTCATGTTCCATAATTCTGTTTTTTTTTAATTATATGCTTCTATAAGAATATATAATGTAGTAAAATATATTTGTAAATTTTCTATTTCAATTATATTACTAAGTAAATATATGACCAAAATGTCATTATATACTGGTGCGTAAATATTTTTCTTTTGCCTTGCCTTCCGGTGTCTGTTTCCTAGTTCTTTTGTATGTGGTTTCTCGTGCTTTCCTTTATAAGAGATTTCATTAATGCCATGCATAAATCGTAATTGGTTGGAGCTACATTACTCAGGTCATTTGCCCCTAACCTTCAGAACTCCTCCTGTTAGCCCCCCTAAACCAAGTTACTTGACTGGTATTCGGAGAGTTTGCTCACTGGAGTTTAGACCTCATCTAATGAATTCTCCAGATTCAGGGTTAGCTGATCCACTCTTGGGTTCAAATGGATCATCTGGGACTTCAGAACGCAGTTTTCTTCCGCAATCAACCATCTATAATTGGAGTTGTGGACATTTCTCCAAGCCACTTCTTACTGCTGCCGATGATGCTGAAGACATTTCTAATAGAAGAGAGGGGAGGGAAAAGTTTGCATTGGAATGCATAGCCAAATGTCAGCACTCTTGTGAGTTTATTATTTCCATTATTTCTCTTTATGGTAGTTAAATATTTATCATGTCTAGGTTTTACTCGAGTAAATATTCACCCATAGTTATGTTTTCAGCTGTTAGTAAACTCAATAATAATCCAATTGCTACCTGGGATACAATGTTCGAAATGGGTACAAAAACCATTCTGTTACAATCTTTCTCTCCTATTGTGGTTGCTGCGGATGAAAATGAAAGAATCAGGTATGCCCAATATCTCATTTCTGCTTAATAAGCAATGAAGAACTTCTTGCCATGATGGCTAAATCTTGTTACAAAAATCATCATTTTTATGATATAATAATTCACGGTAATGACATTTTCATTCATCCAAGTCTCTAGCAGTCAAACTTCACTTCGTTAGCTTGTAGTCTGATTTTAGGTTGTGTAAGCCTTGGATATAGCTTTAAACTGATGATCCGATGTTTTAGAACTTTTTGCTTTGGCCTTGTCCTTCCTATATTTACTTATTTGAAAGTATATGGTTGTACTATTTTTCAAAGAACTAAGTTAAGCTAATGTTTGAAAACTTGAAACTTGTAAATTTGAAGCTGCTAATATTTTTTGGTTATTATCTTGCAAGTGAATATTTTTTGGTTATCATCTTACAAGTGAATATTTTTTTCTAATATTTTTTGGTTATTATCTTTGCAGTCAAACTTCACTTTATTTACTTAAACTTGTAAATTTGAAGCTGCTAATATTTGAAAAACTTGATCTTTTAAATGGTTTGAGTCACGTCTTTTAAAGAGTTTCATTCAATTTGGTTGGTAAAATTATCATGCATAATTGGAAAAGTTAAGTACAAGGATAAAAGGTGTGCAATCTTGTAATGTACCACAACCAACAATAAACTTGTAAGGAGTGAAATTTTTTGGAAGGGCTAATCATGTGTATCAGATTCATTACCTTAGAATTGATTCATTCCAATGACATTTTGTAGAACTGTGCCATATGAAAAGTTCATGAGATTGTGTTTATTGTCCCACTTTTTGGGAATCCATTAGATGTTTTATTCGTTCTAATTTTTCTAATTTTATAACTTTTGATTGACCACTCCATTTCTTCTCTACTTGTCAGTGCGCATCCTTTTTGAGCTTCTTTTTGCCTCATTTAAATTTTTTGCATGTTACCTTTCAGGGTATGGAATTATGTGGAACCTACCCTTCTAAATAGTTTTGACAATCATGATTTTCCCGAGAAAGGAATTTCTAAACTCTGCCTAGTAAATGAGCTTGATGACAGCTTGCTACTGGCTGCTTCATGTAATATTTTTTGATTGCAATGTCTGATTTAGCTTCTTTTCTGTAAGTACCTTACTAGGCTGTTCTTATAAATTTAGGTGATGGAAATATCAGAATTTGGAAGGATTACACTCTAAAGGGTAGACAACAACTTGTTACCGCATTCTCGGCAATCCAAGGGCATAGGCCTGGTGTACGAAGTTTGAATGCTGTTGTGGACTGGCAACAACAATCTGGTTACCTAGTATGTATTTTTATATAGCTTTAATGCCATTGAGGTCAAACACATTTCTCCTTCATGCTCATTTTTTAAATTTTTTGGTTTGAGAAAATTTTCAATGCTGGTTTTTTTGTAGTATGCTTCTGGTGAGATATCATCAATAACGTATTGGGATTTGGATAAGGAGTTGCTGCTTAAATCGTTTCCTTCGTCATCAAACTGCAGTATATCAGCATTGGTGAGACTGTTTGTTGAAATTAATTGGTTGGTTTGAGTTATTTTGATTAGTTAACAAAACCTGACCGGAAGATTCTCACTTGTATTTGTGATTTTGAATTGCCATGATTAGTACGAATTCTATTGGAAGCCAACGACCTTGGGAAGCATGTTGTAGTTAGAGAATGTATTAACCTAGGAAGTTTAGTAACAGCGAAGACATGCTTTATATAAGATCCTGCAAGCAGGAGAGAAAAAATACAATCTTGCAAATGCTTTATTGGGTTGTGTTAAAATATGGAGAATGAAAATAGTTTCTTAACAACAATATAATCCCCTCATCACTCCTGCTCCACACTGTTGAAAGTTGTTTTCTCGCTCTTAATTGATTGATCAATTGATTAATTAGACATCTGTTTTTCATTATTGGGTATGTTTCTTTTATATTCGAAGGAACTATTGCTGAAAAGATCAGACTGCACTTGCAGGAATCGCTCTTTGAATGTCTCTAAAGTTCTGAAGAGGATAATTTGCTCAGCATTACTTCTAATAATTTGGCTCTGATGTTAAAAAAATTTGCTGAAATTGAAACTGTGATGTCGAGAGATGGTTTTAAAACATTTTTTTTTACCTGTTTACGTAATGATTCAGTTTGGTTTTTATCTCATAAGAATTAAAACCATCTTATGTTTAACTGGTCAAGAGAACTATATTATGCTGCCTTCTGATGATTTATAGCAATTGAAAACCTCATACTTGATCATAGGATAGATGATATGTGCTCTGCTTATCTAATTTTCTTTTTTGCCTTTGCTAGTCATCTTCTCAAGTTCATGGAGGACATCTTGCAGCTGGTTTTGTGGATGGCTCTATAAGATTATATGATGTACGGACTCCAGAAATGTAAGCACACAAACTACTGTTCATTTTTGCATGTAGCTTGTATTTGTCATTACTTGTCGAGGTTTGCTTTGTTACCACCTTTCCAAGGATGTGACCAATAATATTCTCAGAACATCGAAAATACTTTATTTTTAGGACTTTTTAGTGTGCCGTGGTATAAAATGCAGAATATAGCCTTGATTCTTCTTGGGTTTTGCATATATTGTATTGTTTGTTAATTGTAAATTTATCAAAGCCCTGTGCTTATAGTAATGTGTTGTTGTTAGATTGGTGTCAACAATGCGACCTCACGCAAAAGTGGAAAGGGTGGTTGGAATTGGATTCCAACCCGGATTGGATCCATCAAAGGTTCACATCTATGTCGAATTTGGCTTAGCAGTCATTATCGTTTGAATCAATATAAACAACTCGACTAGAAGAATTTCAACGATTTTTCAGATGGGGAAACCCTCTTTATAAATTTTATGATTGTTCTCGTGCAGATTGTCAGTGCGTCTCAAGCAGGCGATATTCAATTCCTAGATATCAGAAATCTTAGGAAAGAGTATCTCACCATCGATGCTCATAGGGGTTCACTTACAGCTTTAGCCGTTCATAGACATGCTCCAATCATCGCCAGTGGATCAGCTAAACAACTTATCAAAGTTTTTAGCGTAGGAGGTGAACAGCTGGGCACTATTAGATACCACCCTACGTTCATGCCACAGAAAATTGGTTCTGTAAGCTGCCTCGCCTTCCACCCGTACGAGCCAATGCTTGCTGCTGGTGCATCTGATGCATGTGTTTCTATCTACGGCGATGATAACTCCCAAGCTTGATGAAGTTAAAGAGGATTTCCCACTTTGTTTTTGACAAGTTGAACTTCCGATTGGGAGGTAAGGTCTCCATCACACTGCCTTTCGGTGATCTTTGGATGGTGCTTTTGGAGGTTGGATGGGATAGAAGTCGTGGGTCGTTCTTTGCAGGTGTTGCGGAAGGCACTCCTTCGATCTATGTGGTACTAAATTTATTAGCCTCTCTTTGTAAAGGTTCGCAGCTTTCTGTCAAGAAAATCTTGCATAATTCGTTGGGGGCTTTGGCAAATAATCATGTAGTGTAGGTAGATGCGTCATGCGTGTAAATATTTTACTTTCTTTAATATTTTTTTCTTTTTAATCTCCCATCGGCTTGTTCGTTGTCCGACGACTTGTATAAGCTTTGCCATTAATCAAGTGTTTCAGCTCAACCTTTGTCGTCCCACTCAGTTTTTTTTTTCTGTCAGGAAAACTTGTGTATGTAGAGCTAAACCTTTTCGACACATCAGCATCCAAAGAAAATAAGTTTTGTATAAAGTAAAGTTCCCAATTTGAGAATTGAAGTATAGTAAAAATGGACCAAATTGATCGGATGTACTTGATGATGGAACTTAAAAGCTGAGGTTTACTTGAAAGCAGTTTTGGATTTTAACCAAAGTAGAAGACATGATTTGAGTTGTTAAGGATGTTGGTCGGAGATTCGTGTTGTGTTGTGTTGTGTTGTGCTGTGGACAGGAAGATGAAGATCGAGAACTTAGTTGCCCAGTTAACAAATATTATTCTACTTGAATTCATCGACATTTTTAGTGGATACTCTTTTTATTAATGTATGATGCGGAGCATCTGATGTATTATTGGCAGAAAATCAGTAAAGTTGGGGTGTTTTCAGCAGAGCACCAATGGATACTGCATCTAATTCTGTACCCATGTTGTCTCTGAATGCAGGCCAATATCTGGATTGCAAGAGAGAGATTTGCCAATCAAATACTGAACAACAAGTACAATATGGTTCAGAATCGGAATCACCACCAGTTACGGTACTGAATTTTCAGTATTTTACAAGAGAATCGAAAATAACTCAAAAAAACAATACATTCAATCCAATACCTATTCAATAACAACCAAATAACACAACAAAATATAAAAATAACAAATATTGTTTCATGGACCGGTTCGGTCCCGGTTCTTCGGAATTTTTGCATCAAGGACCGTGGACTAGACACCGGTTTTGGGGTCTCGAAACGTTCCCGAACCGTGCCATGTGCAGGTCCGGGCTGGTTCTGAACACCTTGGTTAAGAAATGCTAAATTTCAACCACATCCAAACAAAGAAAATACTATTAGGAAGCAAATCATATACATATCTATGGTGCGCTCATCTTTGTCACTCAGACATGAAAGAAGATGAAGTGGGCAAGCAAGTATAGAACCAAAATAATGGAAGACCTGGTGCAGACATTGCTGTCTCTCCGCCATTGTTGCACCTTACCTTTTGCTTAATCCTCAAACAGTCAATGACACTTGCTTTACTTTCTAGCCTTAGAATTTTCAAGCCAGATCAGCCATTTCCAGGCAGTTTGAAAACAAAAATGAAAAGGAAAGTCATTTATTTTCTTTTGTTTTTTAAGAACTCTGAATTTAGAAACAAAATTCAGAGGATGAACAGCTGCTCAACAAGTATGAATAACAGGCAAGTTATGCAAATGTTTGTACCTGAAAATGAAGGCCACCTCTGAATATAAGATTGGATGAAGAACCAAGGCGCAGTGGTCATGATGGGGAAGACGGGCACATGAAGAACTAACTCTGATCACAAATGGAAGCCATTAAAGAACCTTCCTCGAACAAGTAGGTCATTTCATCAGAATCAAGCAATCGTTAGACACGTGAGTTAGTAATGCACGTGCCCTGCTTCTCCATCTTGCTCATCAAACGCCTCAAAGAGTAGACCCATCCAGGCCTTGAAAATGGCGAATCTTGGATGCAGATATGCAGAAATTTCCCAACAAAATACACGTCTGCTCCATTGATTTATAGAAGAAAGATCGTCAATGGAGGTTTGTGAAGGTGGGTGGAGGGGAGAAATGAGACAGCTTTAGTTGGGTGTGGGGTCACGTGTATTTGAAATCTGAACAGCTTGTCACGAGTGACAAAATAGGACCACTCAACTATTCTTTATGTGCTCTAATGGAAGATTAGTGAGACACTCTTTTATAATCATCAGTTTCAACCCTAGACCCTCCTCTAAAACCCTAGAAGTACTCAAGTAATGCTGAGTTGATTATCTAGATACTCGTTAGTTACTATAATTTAATATTTTATTTTAATTTTTTATAATTTAATGAAAAATAAGAGAATCACCGCTTTGAAAATAAAATTTAAATATAAATTTGAAGAATAAATCAAACATTATCCAAAACGGACTCATCATCCAAAGACATTCAAACTCGTAGTCAACAGCTATTCAGACTCATCAACACTTGTCAAGGTTTGGGAGCTCTTTTCTAACAACACGATATCATAAGATAAACTGTCATTCATCATTTTGTCTCATGCACACACTATATCAATTGTTATAATTCTTATGAAATCCACTCCAATTCGCATCTGTAGAGTCTTTCAGTGCTCTCAGTATAATATTATCTACTTTGAGTTGGAACTCATGCAAATTTATTATTGGAGTTAACCAAAAACGCATTGTATTAGATATTTAGGAGAACTCTACTTATAAATCACTCAATTGTCACTCTCTCGAACGATGAGAGATTGCGCACCCTTATTAATTTGAGTTGAACCATCACAATAAATATAATTTGGATCGTTCTTATCTTCACATAACGGGGTGCCATGAGAGATATGAATGTCTTCTCTCTTTATATACCAAACATTCATATATCTCTTTCATGTGATTGTGGGAATCTACGGCAGCCTATGGAAAAGATTAAAACCACACAGCCATATGCTTTTCCTATCAGCCCCTTTCTCTCTCGAGTGGCCCTACTTTGTCAACTTTATGCATGGCTACGAGACAAAATTATTAGTCAATACAACTATATCACGTGCTTCATATCACGTGCTTCACTGATTAAGCTCCGATTCAGTATTTTACTTTCTTCTTCATTTGATGGACTCTTCTATGAAAGCCTTTCACTTACCTTTCCACCATGGAAAGATTCTATGATCAAACCTACTAAAGATTCAACATTTTACGACAAATGCTTCGAGTGATAGATTCATATAAGAAATTCTTCGGTCTACAATGATATACGATCAAAAGTAACATGCCAGACTTCATAACGTCTTTTTCTTCACATGATATTAAAAAAATTATATGAAAATTCAGAAATTATATTGACCAATGAATAATAGAACTGACTTACAGGTGAAGGAACATGTTTGGAAGTTTAGCATCTACTTCTTTTGAAATTGTTGGTAATTATTTCTGACTATCTTTTTTTACGGTATTTTGTATCTTTGGTTGTTGTTTAATACGTTTTCTCTCAAAGATTCCAAAATTATTATTTCTTCTATTTGACCTGATTGAATGTCTTGAAAGAAATAATAGAAATGGACAAATTTTTAAAGCTTTTGTGTTGATAATTGGTCGTGTATATGAACTTGGAATGAAGCATAAGATGTTGGTAGAACGTCAACTGATTTGGAAAAAGTTGTAAAAATAAAAGTGAGATTGTATAATGATAGAGAATCTAATAATTGTAGCGACTTTGAAAAAAGTTTATTAGAGCGGCCCCTCGAGTGAAAGACAAAAATTTCACCCCCTCAATGACCGACACGTGATAATTTAGACGGGGTAGAACTTTCATTCATGTGTGGTACACGTATGATAATTTTAATAAATTTTGTCACGACTTAGTTCAATTTGATAAGGTCGTAGACTCAAATGTTTAAGATTTCAGTCGTTAATTACCCGTGAAAAATTTGCATTTAAAATCAAATGCGCCTTTTATATTTATTAGTGTCTATCAACTATGTACTACCAAGTATTTGTTTCCTCTCTAGTTAAAATCGATAGCATTTTATGTTTTTCTCAACTTTAGTTCTCGATGTTTTTTTAACTGGGGTCTAAGTTCTTATTTTACTCTTCATGGATTTTATGTCCTTAATCTCGATCAATCCCTCCTCTCAAACAGAAGCATAGGTGTTATGCCGATCAAACCCTAATTCTCGCATTCGCACGATAACTCCATGCTTATTGATCTTGCACAGTAACTCCTTTTTGATCAATCGTGATTTGATACAAATTCTGTTTAAATTATAGTATGAAAAATAAAGAACATATTTAAATATGAAGATATTTCTTTAGTTCGATGGTTTTCCCGCAAGTCCAACTATCCCTATTGAGTTCTCTCAAGTATCCTAAGAATGACATATCTTCTTAAATATCCTCTAATATGGAAGAGCCGATCTAGGATGCTTGGAAGGGGGAAGCTCGAGTATTTCATCTGAAAAACTTGAGTTTTTTTTTGGGTTTACTCGTTTAAGGATGCACTTCAGAGCAATTCTTGCTCTTGACATTTACATTGGTCGACCACTATTTCTTTATTCATCGACCATTGTCTCACTCAAGAGCACTCTATTCTTTACCCTTTCCCCTGCTGATCACACTTTAATATCTAGTTGATCATTTTGCTTATTTTTTTTGTCGATTCATGAATAATTTATACGTCAAAATCTTCAATCCTTCTAGTATAATATTGTCTACTTCGACCCTAATTCCGCACGACTTTATTTTTGGTTTCAAACCCAAAACACATGTACTTAATAGAGAGGATAAGAACTTTACGTATAAACCATTTGTTTTTACCTCCCTCAAGGGATGTCAACTGTACACGTCCACTTGTATGAATTAAATATTCATAATCAATTGAATTTTGAGTAATCACTAAGTTTGGTGCTTACCCATTGTAAGAACTTGCAATTGTCAACCATGATCCTCTCCACTTCTTTGTTACCTTTTTTTTTTTTTTTTGAAAATTTCAATCTTTTTTCCTTAAATTGTTTCAAAATTATACGTTTCTTAGTTTATTCTTTGATTCATTTGACCCAATATTCCAACTCTAGCTTTGTTCTTGCACAACATATAAATTAAAAAACACTTTGATAAATATTAAAGTTTTCAAAAAAAATATTTATGTATAATACACATATGTAATAACATACATAAACACAACCATACATGCTTATAATTATACATAATATGACACTCGAAAGATATTTATGTATAAACAATAGCAAAATGTTGAAATACATTTTATCGTCGGTGCACATATTGCCGAATGGATGTTCAACTTATTAGTCCTAAATAATAAAAAAGAAAGCATACATATTTATTATTATTGATCTTTTGAGCCTCTTTTCCAAGGCTCTAAACATTTCTATCAACAGGGTCTCGAAATTATGGTGTGATATTACACTTCTAAGCAGCACTTCACACAAAGATTAGACTCTCCGTAATAATAAACGCGAATCACATATAACAAAATACAAAGAATGGATACAATGATCTACGCGGAAAACTTGAAAATACGATCATTTTAATAAGACAATTAAAACTATGAAAACCAAATTGAAACTTCGTTTTTAATTTCATAGACTAAAAAAATTATTTTTCTAACATTTGAATATAAGATAATGATTGTAGACTCGATAAATGAATCGAGTTTAAATAATTCTAAAATAAAATAAATTGGTAACGTCACTTTGTCGTTGGGCCCCACTTTATCTGCTTGCGCAGTTGAATCGGGGGAGGCCAACACGATCTGGCTACACCACCATCGATCATCTCAAAAAGGCTAATCTTGGATCCACTGTCGCAACGCCATCCGAATTCTTCGCTTGCCAATGCATAGATGAGTTGTCAAATTTCCATATTTTTTCATTCCTGCAAATCGTCGACCCAGGCAGATTCGAAATGTCCAGCCCCGAAGAAGAGAAATCCAAACGATACGTAGCAGCTCCGCCGTCGGCTCATCCGTCCGCCGACGCGGAGAGCCAGAGAGCATGGGGAGAGCCGGGAGTTTCAGGGATTCTGCGGCGATGGAGGAGAGAGGATCTGTTCAGAAGAGGTTCTCTGGCTTTGAGAGGATTGGCCCTTCTCTTCTCATTGCTCGCCTTCATCATCATGGCCAGCAACAAACACGGCGACTGGAAAGACTTCGGCAGATACGAAGAATACAGGTAAATCCGAAAAACCCCCGCTCTCATAAAAATCGATTAACGTCCATTCATTGGCTCTGATTTATCAACATCTTGTGATTGACGTTCGGAATAGATTTCTGCTGGGAATATCAGTTCTGTCATCACTCTACACTGGCATCCAATCCTTGCGACATGTTCATGAACTTTCCACCGGAAAACAAATGTTTGAACTCCGGATTTCAGCCATGATCGACTTTGTCGGAGATCAGGTCGGTATCATATAAAGGTTGTTGATTTAAGAGCTTCTCATCGCTAATTCAAATTCTGGGTATGGCAGCTTATGGCATACCTGTTGGTTTCGGCTGGCTCGGCGGCAATTCCATTGACAAATAGAATGCGGGAAGGGGCGGACAACATCTTCACCGACTCATCGGCCACTGCCATTAGCATGACATTTTTTACCTTCTTTGCGTTGGGATTGTCGGCCATCATCTCAGGATACAAACTCTCTACTCAATCTTACATGTAATCTGCCATTCAGATCATACCTTTATATACGTTCCGCACTGATGATTGTTGCATTCTTCGGCCATGATTAAGCTTTTATTCTCTTGTATATAAAGAGAATTACTGCTTTGGTTGTTCTTCCCATAAACTCGTTCATCATTTCTTTCCTTCTTTGAATACATCAACGGCTTTTATTGATCTTGATCTTGAGTTTTACCCCAACCAGCAATCCAGTACAATTATGCAAAGAGACTTGTTCCGATCGGCCAAAGATGTTTTCACAAGTGATGCTGAAGGTAAATCGAGTCAGTCGGTTCGTCATAATTGTATACCTGACTGAAAATAGGAGTCGCCTCGGCTGTTTACAGCATTGAGAGAGCTTTCTCCTGACAAACTCCATGAAACAAGTTCATGGGCAAATTTAAATATACTAGGATTCGACTACTAACGCATAAATAGAAGAATTTCAGAGAACATAATGAAATTTTCGTATCATATAGAAGTTTTATGAATTCAATATTTTATACTTTGAACAAAGAATGAGGCATTTCGTAGAGAAAAAAGAAAAAACCTACAGTAGAAGCACATACTAACAAATAAAATGTGGGAGAGGAAAAAGGGGAAAAAATACTTCACTGCAGAAATTTGACATTTGAGAAAGTGGCTGCAGTAATCGTCAACATGTGAAAATTAATCAGAATCACTCCAACTATCAATATCATCATCGTCTTCGACACTTCGAGCACATGCCTACTTTTTTCAAGGCAACACGGGGAGAGAAAGAGATCAAAAAGAGACGGAGAGACAAGAGAGAGGACCTGATGAAAAGCATTTTCCCTCTGCAAAATGGCAGCGACTTTCAAATTAGTACTTAGATCCTGAATGATGGGTCTTGTCACAGCTGCAGGCTTCAAGTTGAAGGACTGATTGCAAAACAGAGACCGAGTTAGTTTAACAAACAATTTCAGTAATTCTTCCGATGAGCAGGGGAGGTTACAAGTAAACCATTTACAACGTTATTGTTTAACCTTTGCACGTATCTAATCCAGCAACGAATCTCTTTCAACTACATTTGGTACACTGAATATTCATCATCCAGAGAAAGGCTACTGAATTGATGGTCAGTGTTGTTGAACATTGTTGGAGATGGAAAACACAATGAACTGGGTTTTGCTAATTTATCCAAACCTCATTTATCATTTGCTTCCAAATTGAAATAGTCATAGAAGACTCCTCGACAGCATCTAAATGAGATGTAACTTCTAATTGATTCTCTCTTTCTCTGATTTCTGTTTCCACATCCCCTCCCTCTCTAATAGCTTAGCTTCATTAAATGCGGTTTGATCCTTCTGTTGGTTTCCATCACCAGATTGGTTTTGTTCCCAAAACTTTAGTAATCCTTGGAGAAGAGATTAAGTCCAAAGACAGATGGCTGTCTTCATCAACACCATGAAATTCATGATCGTTGGGAACAGTAACTGCAGGAATGATCGCATCTCCGAGAAATGCCTTGCCTGGAACATCGTTCGATTCTGCCAGATCTTTGTACCATGGGCCGTCTGTATTCATGGATGGAAGTTCGAATACCACAGCTTGAACAACAGCAGTTTCTGAATGATCAACAACAGAATCACTCACGGCTTCTGCTTGAACAGCCTCAGTCAAATATTAGCAAAATTCTCAGCACTTTCATAGCCAAAATAAGCTAGCTACATTTTAGGTTCTATAGATAAAACAGCAATGCACGAGTTTTTAGAAAAAAATCTCATGTTTGTATTAGTTCTTTTGGAATATTGATAAGTGCTTATTTTACGCCTTATTTATTCTCTTTTATAGTTGATTCGATAAGCTTTTCTAAGTATTTAAGAAGATTTGATATTTTTTGTGTAAATGTGCAGATAAATTAAATATAACAGGTTTGAAGTTTCTACTAAAGAAATTAGAGCTTAAAAGTTGTTTTCGACGATCGAAGATGTTGAAAATATAAACCCGATCGATCTCCATATTAGAGGATATCGATCTCCTGTCTAAGCCGACTAATCGCCTACGCAAGGGGATTAATCGACTGTTTTTAAAAAGATACGATTTTAATGATTCAAATCGAGAAATCTTAGCAGTTGATTATATGAAATTTGAATTTAATCCAAAATTATGTTATAAAAGAAGAGGAGGCCAAAAAGACAGCAAAGGAGGAACAAAGAGGAGATTAGAAGGAGAAAAATTACTTTCATCTATATTTCGCATTCAAAATCATAGTTTTCACTTCCCTTTTATTTTTTCTTTATAACTATGAAAATCATCACTTTTATTCTTGTTTCTCGTTATTCTAGTATGAACTAATTTTCTTTTCTATAGCTAAAATGTAGCCGAATTATGATTGTTTAGTATTTTCCTTAATTTAATTTGTTGATATTTTATTCTAATTATGCGTTAAATGAATTATTACTGTTTTTATTGTTTGCGATTGACTGATTAACAATAGCATATTCATAGGATTATTTGAGATCGGAAGGTGAAAATAATTATTCGATGTGTAGTTCGTTATGAGAAGGATTTTATACTAAGGATAACTAAGACGTTTATGTGGTAGTTTGATTTACAAGTACTAAACATGATTAATTAAGGTGAAATCAAAAGTTATAGATTTTTGTCTAATTAAATTTTATAGTTTTATTCAATTTTAGTTTATTTAATTAAGTTATCTTGTTTTCTTTTAATCAAAATTATCAATACTTTATTATTGATCAATAATTAGAATTAAAGTAGTTTAATAATCAGTGGAAATAGTGCTCGTAAGATCGACTCGTATTTATTCATTTTATTATTGTTACGACACGTGCATTTGTCTTCGTATTTTTTTGCAACAAATATATTCGATATTTATTGGGAAAATGATTTATTCTCTTTCATACTTTAATATTTACCTTAATGTCATATGAACCTTTATTTTATATTACAATTATGCTCAAATAGAATAATATTTACCCAATTGTTGAGAAATGTTTTCTCAATATATGACACGCATCTATTCGATTTTAGAAAACGTTTTTGTAAAATCGAATATGGAAGGGTCACGCATTTTCTCTGAAAATGATTAGATCTTATTTTGAAAGCTTTATAGAAAAATCGTATTTTTCTTTTATTTATAGATCTATTAAAAAACTAATTAAATCTCATCAGATTCGTTTCTCTAGATATACAAAAAAAAACTTATATAATCAAATGACATCAGTTCAGTTTTTTCAGATCTAAAATAAATTTTACTTAATCAAATATCATCTAATCAAATTTTTTAGATCCACCTTCTAAATCAAATTTAAAGATCTATTGTTAAAATAATTTTTACCTGATCATATCTCTTCTGATCAGATTTTTTAAATATAATTTAAATCCATTAAAATAATTTCAACTAATAAGACATTTAATTTTGAACTCAAAATATAAAAATTATTTAAATATTTCGAATCATTTGAGTATTTATAAATAATTAATCATTTATATATTTAGTATTGTAATATAAAAATTAAATAGTGATATAAGATGATAAAGGGATTGATGGACCTATAGTCCTAAACTCCAATATTTTTTTATAATTAATATAAGCTCTTTATATTAATTAACACAATTATTAATTATAAAGTAATTCCACTAAATACATAGAGATACACTTTTAAAACTATAAAATATATTTACTAAAAGTAATATTCATTGATATAATCATTACATATGTATTAATCCTGCATTAAGATTCGTAATAGAGTCAGTTATAAAATCTGTTAACCTCTCATATTAGATCTTTATGTTTGATTACCATTATTTATTAATTGAATAATTAATTAATAATATTTATGAATTGCGTGCTAATCATTCAATTCATTAACTAACAAACAATGGAATCTTGTATTATGGATTTCATTATATCAATGTTAATATTTTCAGCTACTCATTTAATTTATTCCCAAAATACAAGGTTTATATAATGTAATTTATACAAAACTTTATCGAATAAATCAAATAATAAATTAAAATGAAATAAGAGTCTATTAAATATAATGAATTAAGATCATACATATAATATCATCATTATGATAAAATTAATTATTTTTCATTTAATGGATATTATAAGAATAATATAATTTCATCTAGTCACTCCTATATAATCATATTATATAAAATATAATCATTTTATATCACTATATATATATAGTCGGAATATTACTATACGTTTTCAACGAGGTGAACTGTATTTATCACTTTATTAATTTGAAAATCATATAATTCGGATATAAGTGATAGACTAATGTGATTATTTCTTTTTAAATTTAATCCCACATATATCATGATATATATAAATTTAAAATTGCACAAATAATCAAAGATTTTTTTTGAATTTATGAAGCATATCGAATAATGCAACATAAAAATTAATCATAAAAGTTATTTATTAATTTCAGCAAAAATGTTCATAACATTTGCTTGTTGTGTACATTATTCCCAACAATCTCTCATTTGCCTTAAAACAAATGAAACATATCTATAATCCGTAATCCTTCAAGATATTTATCAAAACTATTTGCAGGCAACGTATTTGTGAAAAGATCAGCAAGATTCTCAGTGGTTGGAATCTTCAAAATGGTGACGTCTCCACGTTGCACGGTCTATCTTATTAAATGATATTTTCTTTTTATATGTTTTGACTTTTTGTGCCTTTTAGATTTTTTAGAATTCGCCACTGCACCACTTATCACAATAAAGCGTGAGTGCTTTATTCATTTCTGGAATAACTTCTAGATTATTAAAAAACTTGCGGAGTCATATAGTTTCTTTACCTGCTTCTAAAGCAACTATGTACTCGGCTTTCATAATCGAATTAGAAACTCCTCATTGTTTGGTACTTCTCCAAACGATGACTACACCACAAAAAGTAAATACTAATCTAGATATAGACTTTCAATCATCTATATCAGTTTGAAAATCATAAAGTATATCTTGTAGGAATCAAATCTCTACTAGAATATACAAGCATATAATTTCTCGTTCTCTTAATATACTTGAGAATTGTTTGACTGCTATCTAGTGATATAATCCTGGATTGGACTGAAAACGGCTAACTATTCCTACTGCATAGCAAATGTCAGGTCTTGTGCATAACATAACATACATCAAACTACCAACGGCTGATGCATGTGGATAACGTCTCATATCCTCTTCCTTTTTAGGCATGTCAGGACACTGCTTCTTAAAAAGAGTAACTCTATGACGAGAAGGTAAATTACCCTTCTTAGAATTCTAAAATTAATATCTGACAAATATCCTGTCAATATACAATGTCTGAGACAAGACTAACAACTTATTCTTGTGATCTCTAAATAGACGAATCACCAAGAATATAGCTCGCTTCTCCAAAATTTTTCATTTGGAATTGCTTAGTCAACCATACTTTTATGTCAGATAATAATCCTACATTATTTTCAATGAGTAGAATGTCATACACATAAAAAATTAGAAAAACCACTTGCTTTTCTTTGAAGAGTGTATATACAAGACTCATCAAGACATTTCAAAAATTCATGAGATTTGATGCATCATCAAATCTCATATACCATGACCTGGATGCTTGCTTGAATACATAAATAGACCTACGCAATTTGTAAACTTTTTACTTTGCATCTTGTGCTATGAAACCCTCTGATTGCTCCAAATAGGTAGTTTCTTCAAGATATCCATTCAAAAAAGTCGTATTAACGTCTATCTGCCAATTCTCATAATTATAACAAACAGCTATAGAAAGCAGAATACGAATAAACTTAAGCATTGCTACTGGTGAGAAGGTTTTTTCATAGTCAATCTCTTCCTTTTTGTATAGCACCAGTATATCTTTGAATGTCTCTACATTTTCGTATACTTCGAATTTCCTCTTGTAGATCCATTTACACCCAACGGTTCAGACCGGTTATACCCATGTTAGGAATCTCATTAGAATTTTGTTTTCTTTATAAATTCATGTAAACTAGAGTCGCAAAACTTACAGCTATTTTTCAATCTTCATAGTAGATTTGTTTTTCTGCCCGTAGTTTTTTCCCTGAAAGACTTTTCCACGTATATTCGGTGTCCCTCATCGTACTTTTTTTTCTAGTTATAGTTCGATTTTTAACAATTGGTATCAGAGTGAGGTTGAAGATTTTTTGAAAATCAGGTTTTTGATTTATTGAAGGTATCAAACGATTTTACGTGTTTGCAATTTTGGTAAAATTGTAATTTTGGGAAAAGAATTCTCTTGTTGCGTAGCTGTTTTTCGCGATAAGAAGTTTGTCCACCCGTAGCCACCTTCACAGCTGAGCAACGGAGTAACCCATTCGCGGTCACCATTCTGCCATAAAAAAAAGTTGTTTTTTTTAGTTTGTCTTCTTCACTGCAAAGAAGAAAGCTTTCTCTGCCGTCGTCGATCAAGAGAAGTTTTTCGACCACCGCCATTGCTAATAGGAGAGCAGAATTGACACGATTCAAGTATGACAACTTGTGTTTTAGTACAAGCGCTAGATCCCTCTCGGATATCCAATTAATAATTACGAAAAATTCACCAGATTCTAAGCAAAATATTCACATAAAAAGTAACCTCCAAAATTCACGATAATTTAACACAAGCTTACTTGATACGTCGAGGACAATCTCTGAAAATTTTAGAGAAAAATATGCGAAATTGATGAAGTTATGGATGAAACACCGAAGTTGGTCCGAGAAAATGATAAGATGACGGCTCTCGAGTGTGGTTACTTCCAACGAAGAAGCACTCCCGAAATCTATACGTTGAAAGTTTTTGCAACCTTGTGGGGATATCGACTATCAACTAAGAAAATAGAGAAGTAAGCAATAGTAAGGGTGTTTCAACAAACTCATGATGTTGGAAAACGATTTTTGAAAAACAAACAATCGGTATAGCCGCGAGCGATTGAGACTTTGAAGTTTTGAGAGCATAAGCTTTAATAATAATTCAAATTCAACTTCTGAATGTTATTACGTAAAGATGTTTAAATAACACATTTTTTTACTAAAATAATAATTAGTAAACTTTACTAAAACTATAAATAGGAAAAATTTATAAAACTATAATTAGTAAAACTTTTTAAAATTATAATTATGAAATCTTTTTAAAACTATAATTAATAAAGTTTTCTAAACTATAATTAAGAAAGATTTTTAAAAAACTCTAATGAGCAAAACTTTCTAAAACTAAGTTAAAATAATAGAAGAGAGAAGGGAATAGTTTCGAAAACATCTTCGGCCAAAGGCATGCTAGTCCGCGGGCTTCTCCATGAGTAATCTTTCCTTTTTGGCCCTCCCACACATGTAGCCATGCAACGACGTGTTTCTCCCTTTTCTTCAGCTAGAGCCTCTCTGTAATTAGCCTTTTTGACCAAACAACCGTTGTCCAAATTATGCAACCTAGACCATTATGGAAACCTTAAGATACCAGCTATATTATTCATGAAGCAGACTTGTTAAAATAACATTGGCAATGCTAACAAAAATTCCAAATACTCCTCAAAGGTCCATTTAACGACAGTTTTGTTGGAAGATCTAATAATCTTTGGACGTTTGCTTGATCTTCCATTTATGCTCCACCTAGAAGAATGTCATATTATAAATCGATGCTGAATTGAAGATATTGATTTCCTTAAAGCATGTTCCTGCATGAAGAACTACAAAATAAACACTTGAAAATCGGTTAGAAAATTTCCATGGACTTATTCTTGAGTGATTGATCTGTGGCACATCAAGAGCGCAGCGCTCACACAATCTCCATTCAGAGCGCTAGTTTCGGGCGGCGTTTCACAGAACCCACCGCCACATAGAGTCGTTGATTCGAAGAAAGAAACCAGACCCACTGCACGGCTGTTGACGCCCCTGTTTGTCGTTACGAGTGATCAACGAGTAGCATTGTTGGATTGAGATTGTAGAAGCAATGTTGTGGACTATTTCTTGCAATTTTTGGATGGAAGAATTTCTTGTTGATTAAGAAATTTTTTGGGATCAAAATTCAAATTTTACTGCTTAGAAATTTTGGGAAAACTTATGTGATTTTGTTTTGTCGTTCTTCTCTGATCACAAAAGCCATTATCTGCCACCAATAGTGAAGAACCACAACACCCGCCTAGCAAAATTTGCTCTTTGCTGTTACCGTGAAGAAGAACAAGCCAAACACAGAGGAGCCCTAGAGTGAGGGCTCCACAGGGAGAGAGAGAGAGGTGGGTTGGCGCAGTAGAACGTCAAGAGGATTAACAGAGAGTGAGCTCCGAGAAGGGGCTGTCGTGTGCGTACGAGGACGAAGAATACAGAAGAGGAGTCCTAGGAGAGGGCTGCAGGTAGCAAAGAAAACCCTAAGGTAAAAGGGTTAGCCACTATCATCGTTGTCAAACAGTGAAGAAAAAAGAAAACTCTAAGGTGAAAGAATTAGCCACTGTCGCCGTTAAAGAACAGCGAAGAGAGAAGAACCGCTGTGTGCTTGGGAGAAGAGTCCGCTGTCTGTGAAGAACAGTGAAGGTTCAAAGTAGGAACTCTAGTTTCAGACGGCGTGTGTGAAGACACCGTCCGTAATCGCGACAGGAGAAGCCTACTGTGGAAGCCAACGAGAAAACTTATTGAAGAAGCCTCGGTAGTTGACTGCTGAGCAATCTGCGAACTGAAGGTGCTCACTGTGTTATTGTGAACAGAGGCATAGACAAGCTCAACCGCTGCAAGCTAAGAAAAGACTCCGAATGACCATCTAAGAGCCGAGTCAAAGAGGTGAGTTGTTGTCGTCCGACGAAAGAGGAGAATGCTGAGGATACTCCGATCATTGAAATTTCCTTGAAGATTCAGATTACGTTTTTGGGATTTGAAAATGTCATCATCGTGGTTTACATATTTTAAAATCTGATCAACATTAGTTGCTAAAGGGACCCATCAGAGACATATGTAGAAGAGAAAGATGTGAAGATTTGAAGATTTGTTTTTTTGCACCGTAATTTCTTTAGTGGTAGAGATTGTCAAAGTTCAATGTTCTGAATTGGCTTTTGAGTTGAGCTGAGTAACTCATTAGATCTCTCATCTAGAATTCGTGTCAAAGTGGAGATTGTTAGAATTTGGTGTGACTCGAATTCTGTACTGCACAGACCGGTTAGGTCCATATTAATAATAATCTTATTAGTATTTTATTTTCTGTATAAATTCATGTAAGTTAGAGTTATAAAACTTGCAGTTGTATTTCAATATTCACAGTAGATTTGTTTTTCTACCCGTGATTTTTTTCCTGAAAGAGTTTTTCCATATAAATCTAGTGTTGCTCATCACTTTTTTTTTTCTGTTTATAATTCGATTTCTAACAAAACTTGCTCAAAAGCATGGAAAAATTCATGAAAAATTCAAAACATTCAAAAAATAATGAAAATTTATTGATTATTTATGTAAATTTTATATTAATGTAGATATGGTAGATATATGGTCAAATCTTGTTTTCAAACATTTGTCCTAGAATGGATTAGAAGATGGGTAAATCACACGTCAAGCTACATGATTATTCTCTTATATGGTATTGGGTCTCATATATTATTTATCTTGTGTGGTTATTAACATATTTCATAACACCTATATATCGGCACGACATGTTGTCAATGTTATGAATGTCAGCAAATTCCGACCTGCACAAGATTCCGAGAAACCAACATCATCAAAGATAAATCCGACGTAAAATATACGTAAATGCACAGAATTATCTTGGTGTCGAATTTTTGATAATTTTTTATAGCCTAGATCCAACCAATTGTCAATCTTTCTAATTTTAACGGCAGACTTCAGAATGAATAGTTATTATGTTATGGCTTCACTTGAAGACCGTGATCTATAATAATTGGTGACAGACTTCAATTAAAAGTTCCAAGTCCCATAACTTGGTATGTATTTAACTCCTCTGATAAATTACCATTACGAGTGCTAATAAGATCCTAGACCCACACATTTTAATACTTCTAATTCTTCTTTTAAAGCACCAAAAAACAGCCGTAAATGAAAGATTTGGTCCTAAAGCAGGAGTCAACAAATGACTTTAAACAAAAAAAAAAAGTCTAAAAGGGGCAGACTTAATGTCATACAGACAGCACTAGACCCAAAATATCCAACCAGCTGGCTTGCTTTCATCACCCGTGACGACAAAACATGCAACCCTTTATCCGAACTCAGGCTTTGAAGGTCTGAAACCCATGACCATGGCGATAGATAGATACCCACTCCAATCCAGTTGGCTTTGTTCGATTTGCAAAATACAAAACATTCTGACAAAGTAAGACTAAACAATACCCTATTCGTTTCGTTCGATCCAACCCTCTGTTTCGACCTTTTTCAACGCTGTACCCGACATACAGTCTATGCAACGCCATTTTTATACATTATACAGCGGTTCAGCTCAGTACAGAAGAGTTATATTAGACAAACAAGGAAGAAAACAGAGACCCTTCATAAACTATCATCCACTTTCCATGTGCAGACAAAAACAATTAGAGACATAATTCAAAATAAACTTCTTTTGCTGTTAACTACTAGTGTCTTTTGTTCAGATGGAGGCTGATTTTCGGACAACGTAACGATAGGCAGCAACTTTTGTTCTTCGGGACGCGGAATTATCGACAGAGATCACCAGCTTGCCTGCTTCACGTGAAGTGAATGAGTTGTGAACAGCTTCTTCGCTGGCTGTCATCTTCCTCGGCTTCTCCACTGCAATGGCGTAGCTTTCCTCTGCGTTTGGCACGAATTCTGCACTGTATTCTAGTTCCCAACCTCCAACAACTATGTCCCACGTTATCGTCGCCCCAGCCTAGAGTCAAAAAATGAAATCAGATTCTTCAAATTTTGAAAATTTTTAAGGCCTGAAACTGAAAGTTGCCAGCTTTGAGAAAAGTTGATCCTCACCTCAATTCCCTCGATCTGAATGTTCACCTTCTCTCCTCCTTTGACGGTGAACTCGGAAGCGGGTTTCGGAGGACCGTTCTGCAAATCATTGGGTCGACTCAGTCCTCCATACTGAACAGGAACGTCCTCAGGCCTTATATATCTATCACAGCAAAACCCACTTCAGAAAATCAAGAGATCATAAAAGGGTTGTCGAATGGTCAAATTGAAGGGACTCACTTGTAGAGTGTCTCGGCGACATTTCCTTCTGTACAGATCACGAACTTGCTCTTGGTTCTTTGTGTAAGAAAAGGGCTGAACATCGAATACAACAGGCTGAAGTACCATGGTACATTGATGAAAATCTAGAATTCCCACAAAAAAAATGAAATCTTTCAAACTTGTTTGAAGATCGAATGACGAATGGAAGGAAAGAGAAAGCTTGAAATTACCTTTCGAGCAACCAATTCTGGATAATTGTCTTGGAAAAGTGAGAGAATCTGATTTGAAGCAACTCTAAGCTCTCTCTTAGGCATGTCTTGGAGATCAGTAACTTGAATCAGTGAGTTGATTCCTCCGGGCTTAAAATGAAGAAGCTCAATCCCTCTTTCCAATACTTGAACTCTCCATCGGAGAAATTTCTTCAATTTTTCTTCGTCTCCGAAGATCCTTTCGTACATTTCTTTATCTTTAAATACTCCATAGGCGTTGTAGCAAACTGGGTGGCCCTCTCTGTCGTAGCCCTGCATGTAAGCTACCACCCCTTCTAGCTCCTTGAATCCCACATCTTCGTCTACAATAGCGTCTGCTGCAAACTCTTTTCTCCAAACCAAGCATTTTTTCAGCATGTTGAACGAATCAGCCACTTTAAAGTCTCGGGCTCGAAGAAATTTAAGGAGGATAATATCGGCTCTCTCATCGCTGCCCAGAAGAGGAATCCCCCACATTGCTGCTTCAGACGCATCAGAAGCTTTTAGTTTGTCTTTGAGCTCTTGCAGGGCTTTCTTTTCGGAGGATTTCAAGTGGGAAACTAAGTAGGAGTCTTCCTTGAATGATGGAGAACGCAGTGTTGCGGCCTCCATTAGAGAAGTGACGAAGCTTTTCTTGTAGGGTTTCGCCGCGGCTTCGGGTTGATCAGGGTACGGGGCTTTTGGGATGGATATCGTCGAAGAGGGTTCCATTAATGACTGCTGGAGCAAAACCAACCCAAAAAAATGCAAAATTTAGTAAGAAAAGACGATGACGGAAAGAGTTTTCCCTTTGATTCTTGAGAAAACGGAGGATTCGGGTTGGGGAGAAGAAGACAAAGAGACTTGAACAGAAGTAGAAAAAATCAATCAAGAACAGGAACAGATAAAGCCGGACAGAGCAGGGAGCCACGAACAGGAGAGAGAAAGTACAATAGATTTCGCCGCGATTTTAATTTGAAAAACTTGGAAAGTGGGAACTTTAATCCGTGTAATTTAACGTAACGCGAGCGAGGATACAACTTATAGGGATTACGAAGTGGCACTGCACGGCATATGATTTGGCAGCGGTGGGGTGGTGGAGTGTAGAGAAGGTCATAATTAATGGAGGTTTCTGACGAGATGGTCAGCTGAAAATCGAGGCCAGGAAGATGGTGGGGCCCATCTTCATCGTCTTCGATGACACTTTTCTGTGGGCCCCGTTCATCCGCCCTCTCCGCTCGAGCATCGCGCTGCCCTATGCTTTCAATTATTATGCCAACCCGCCGTCGACGATCGGTTGCAGAGATGGCAATGGGAAATGCATACGAGAGTAGATTGTGGAAGGAGAAGGGTCGATCCCACGCCGGTGAACAGAGCGGCGGAAATCGCTGTGGGTCCAAAATCTTCGGCCAGTAATGGTGAGAAAAGAAAGGGGGCCTGGTGGAATCAGGTTCAGGTATGCACGCTTTTTGCAGATGGATTGGAGTGCAAGTGTGAACGCTTGGACTTTTGTAGAAGTTAGAACGAATGAGGAAGAGCCAACGTGTTCATGCATTGGATTCTTTGATGGTAATTGGTGAAGCTGAGAGATCCTTTTCCAAAACCTTATTTATTATTTTTAATTAAAAATTAAAAAAAAAAAAAATTAATGCCATAAGTTTTTGGTTTCCTAGTAAACATAAACGATATGATCCACCAAAAGCTTCCAAAAAAATAAGGTCCCAATGCCACAACCCTAAAGGAGATATATAAGTAGTGATGAACAATAGAAATCAGTTCCCTTAAAATAATAACTTAATCCAACTAAATCAAAAATCACAGTTTTGGTTCGGTTTCAAGTTTGAGAAACTGAACCAATATTTTTGGTTCAGTTTTCAATTCGTTCTTTAAAAAATCGATCGGACTTATAATATTTATATACTTTTAAATTTAAAAATTACAAATTATAAAAGTAAATCAGTCAAAATCAATTCAAATTATGTTAAAATCAAATAAAACTAACACAAACTGAATTTAAATTGAAAACATCGATCTTCTAATTTTATCTCTTAAATTTTATCTACCACTCGATTGATTTATTTTAATTACTCGTATTATATTACATTAATTATATTAATAAATTAGTGTCATATAAAAAAATTAAAATTAAAATTAAAAGTCAAAATTATTGGATAATTATAACCTTGCCCTCTGTTTTTATCAAGGACATTGAAGAGATCATATGAGGTGGAAGTGACTATTTTGTCCTTATTTTTTTTTTTCAGATGTGTCCGTGTCTCATATTTGTTGTTTTTTAATGTGATTTTAATTTACCCAAATCATCCCAAAGTAAGCTTAGATTTGTACACAAGTTCACACTCCCTTGGATTGTCTTCTATATTTCAAAATCAATGAGATAACAAGACGGACGAGAAGTCAAATAAGCTGACGTAATCGGGATAGATTATCAATGAACATTATAAATTAAAAACACGAGATATTTGATGAATTTTATCAATGCGTATATTGTTTTGCAATTCAAAAAGTAATTTAAGGTATTAGTTTAATTGTAGTTTGTCCAAAAAGTAAAATAATTTATTCATAACAAAATACATAATAGAATTAATTATTTATAATAAAATATATAATATAATTAATTTGTTAATCAAAAAGAGTTGAAGATTGAAATATAAAATAAGTCATTAATTATATCAATTAATCAATATTATATTTGAACATAAGAAGTCACGTAAGAATTTACACTGAAATAAAACTGAGTTATAGTCTATTTTCACATTATAACTTATAGTTTTTAACTTGACATTTGTTAATGTGATAATTTTTTTTTTATTATTTATTATTTATCATATTAATTATATTAACGAAGGATTATGTTAAAAAAAAATAGAGGATAATAGTGAGATTACCCATTTCCAAATTAATGAATTAAACTTGGAAAGAAAGAGGCAGTTCCACGAGACAGGCCAAAAGCCCTATCTTATGTAGTTGGGATGTTTGGTTAGCAAGCAGACAATACTCTCTTGCTGTAGATTGAAGAGGTACGCGAGACAGGAGAGTCTGCAGATTACTAAGAAGAAAGCTGCGAAGGGTTGGTAAGCGAGACCTAAGATGCCGTGCCTTAATCTTTCGACCAACGTTCCTCTCGATGGCATCGACACCTCCTCTATCCTCTCCGAGGCCACCTCCACCGTCGCCAATATCCTCGGAAAACCTGAGGCTGTATGCATCCCTTGCTTCTCTATTCGTTTTTTCTTTTTTTCTTTTTTAATTTTCCTACCACACATCTGCTATCATGCATCCCTTCATCATCTCTGTCTTTGTGTTTCTCTACTTTCATCTGATGATTACGATTTCCTCCCATTTTCGCCTTTTGGTTTACCCAAATAAATAAATAGATAATCAGAACTGGTTTCTGTAATGTTAATCTATCGTTACAGGATGAATTAGTTTCAGTAGTCTGTTGATTTATGTATTTCTTTGGTTTGGGAGCTGACATTTTACTAAATCCACCCCGAGCTCTCTTGACCAGCTTAGGGTTTAGGCATTTTTCTTGATTTACTTTTACCAGATTAGAATGAAGTTCGATATATTTTCGTATTTATGTTAACTTTTTCAAATGTTGGTCAGTAAATCCTTCAAATGTATGTATGCGAATAGTAATGTAATTATTGGCTACTAGTTTCGGGTGCTTGGTTTTCTTGCCTAACTCTGGCATAAATATCAGTTTGAAATCCCACCGTCAGATTTTTATCCCAGCGCTGACTCTCGTTAACAGTGTTTTATTTGTGTTTTAATGCAGTATGTGATGATTGTGCTGAAGGGATCAGTTCCCATTTCATTCGGTGGCACTGAGCACCCAGCAGCCTATGGCGAGTTGGTCTCCATTGGAGGTCTTACTTCTGATGTGAATAAGAAACTTAGTGCTGCAATTGCCGCAATTATTCAGACCAAACTGTCGGTGCCCAAATCTCGATTCTTTCTGAAATTCTACGACACCAAGGCAAGGAGAAATATCTCTTTAACATGGATTGTTTTTCTCCCAGTCATTTCTCTCATTGCATTCTTCCTCTTTGTTTAGGCCCACCAAAGTCAAGAATATGCACAGTGTTTGCATGCTTTACACCAGAACTAGATCATGTAACTAAGCATTTGCTATTGAACTTAGTGCCTGAATCTAATCCATTACTTGCCCACATGTTTTTTATTTTTCATGAATGATATTAGATGTCATCATCTTCTCTATAAGACTCTTGAGTTGGTCCTGATGCTGTATATTTTGCAGGGTTCCAACTTTGGATGGAATGGATCCACCTTCTAAGCGCACCTTGCCTCTGCCTTTTGTCATAAATTTCTTAAGCTCTGAAATCAGATGGATGTCTGTTTATCTGGTGATGTAGCTTTGGAGATACTTTGTCTATGATATTAAGTCAATTGCTGTAAGTTGTTTGGATGTCTGAAATATCTAATATTCTCTCGCCAGAGGTGCTGTGGTTATTATTTTGAAACATCCAGGTCTATAATCTAAACGATTTCAGCATTTCATCCTATAACTATTGTTTTTTATTGTCTCCTGAATCAAGAATTAGTCTTCATTTTCTGTCTATTCATGAAGATTCTGATTGTTGGTTTTGCCACGCAAAAAAATTGATTAACCTCAGCGTTAAATGAGTGATTTTAAAGCCAAGAACTTAGGCGCAATGGATTAGATTGTAATTCAACTTAGTGCATATCATGTAACCAATTTATCTTTATAGATCATTTGACATCACACTCATTTTAGTGATTTGCTTAGTTGGTCATGCCATCTTTTGATGTTGATCCTTGGTAGACATCGACCGTAAACCTCATGAGATTATTACGTGCCTATCTGAAACACTTTGGTTTATGTGAACAGTCTATGCTTCTTAGCCTTTTTTTCAAGATTATATTGTGTTCTCCATCACTTGTCTGATTTGATTATAGCTCTTTGTTGTTCAAACTGAATACTTTCATTTTGGGCTGACTTTAATTTAGCCTACAAGTCAGATTTCAAATTATTTTTTTTGGACAAATCAAGTTTACATTTCTTATATGTTAACAATTTAAACTTTTGTATCAATTTATTTATTAAATTTAACATGTGCGTACTATTTTCTTTTAAAGTACTTCCAATGATTTTTAAGGTGAATTCGAATTCTATCCAACCATAGAGATCGAAAACATTTTATTAACTTCAATACATTGAATATACACGGTGGATTTAAAAGATAAATTGATATTAAAAATTACTAATTGCTTGTTGATATTTGAAAGATACAAGTTTGATTTGTTAAAAAAAAAAATAGAAGGTATATTGTATAATTCACCCTACTTTAAGGTTAAAACTACGAAAGGCTGGAGATATTTGTAACGACCTGACTCGGATGCTCATGGTCGGACTCGGAACCACCAGAACATTATCTACAGTTCCACCACCGAATTGCATTCGATAATTAATTAACTCGAAACTTTAAAATACATAATAATAATTTGTTGACCTTATATTATATTTTTTTATTTGTTTCTGTTATATGTTTATGCAAAGATAAAATAAAATATGAAGATGGCTTTGAAAATAGTTGTGTGATACTAAAAATGATAACTTTAGGTCTAAGACTAAACACACACATTATTTAATAAGAATTTTAAATTTAAATCACTATCCCACTATTCGAGCGCATACGGAAAAATAATTTATTATTCAAATATTTATTATTTTTTCCCCCCACAATAAGAACGGATAGAAATTACTACAAAGACTACACAAACATTAATTACAAAGTTTATTACTTTATTCTCTCAATCTAAACACACTTAATTAATAATGGCAATCAGGATAAACAAATGAAAGTAACTAAAAATACAAACGAAAATAATTAAAAATAGTTCTAAAACTGGAAAAGGACTAAATCAAATGCTTTGGTGAGAGGAGTGGAGAGCTAACTATTTAAAGAGAATTTTGGGGTTTTGAATTTGGTAACTTAATGATTTTTTATTCGCTTTCCAATTCTCCATCTTTTTGGAACGACAACGTTTTTGAATTTGTTTTCTGTAACTTTTATCAACTTTTCAATACAAGAAATGATATACTGTTATTGACATTTAGAGCAATAATTAATGTAATAATTATTTGATTCGTCAGTGATTTAAAAAAAAAGATAAGGATTAAACATAACATTATTATTTTTAATTCTTTTTATAAAAAAATATAATAAATCAACAAAATCAACATCAAATATTTAAAAAAATATAGAAAATTTAACTCTTTTCTCTCGCTATGTTTGCACTGCTACAGAAAATTGTTATTTTCTTGTTGAAATAAGCTGAAGTAAATATCTTTTAGTCATAATAATCATACCATAATAATTTTATTAAGGAAAAAAGACATAATTGGATTGAATTCACCAAAAGAACTCAAAACCTTTGAGATTAAAAGATTTATACGAGGATACTATAGTAATTACCGTTAAAATAAGTTTGAGTTCACTTAAATTTAATTTAAAAACTTTATTTATTTTTCCGCAAGTTATTTATTCTTTTTAGGATAAAATACAATTCATACTCTAAAACGGATATGGTGTCATTTATGTATTAGTATCTAAACTGGTTTTCTTTTTTCGAACAAATCAAACTCACTTTATGTTGTTATTAATTTAGATTTTTCGATCGTATTATATTTTTTATTTAATTAGTTATTTTAACTTGATTTTTAAAGTTTTTGATCTGATTCAATTTTAAATTCTATTAATTTCTTATTCGACAATTTCAAACTCTATCAATCAGAGTGAAAGAATTCAAAATCAAATTAGAAATAGGATTCAAATATTTTATTAAATAGAAAATATGCATGCACGTGTTGTATTTAACAGATAAATTAACGATAATAACTAAATTATTAATAGTTGAAAGATAAAAATTCAAATCGGGCAAACAAAAAATGTAATTAGTAAATGATCATCAATGAGGAATTGTGTTAAATTATGACAATTCAAGATCAGGTCTTCCAAGAGAAAAATTTGAATACTTAGAAAAATAAGCCTCCTCACCACTATCGTCGTCACGCCTTTTCACGCAAAACGCACGTTTCCCTCTTTTTTCTCTCTGCTATTCGTTACTTTTAAAGCGACACTCTCCACTGCTCTGTGGCTTTTGCCCCTTCTCTTCAGCTCCGCCAGCTCAATCTCTACGCTTGTTGCCGCAATGGTGGAGTGTGCGTGGTTTATTATTGTCTTTCTCTGGGGGGCTTTGAACACTGCGGGCATTTCGGAGTAGGTTTGCAGATTCCTCCCCGACTTCTCCGCTTTTCTTATGCCGTTTCTGTTTTCCGGGGTTTTCTAGCTCTATCTTTCACATTTCTGCTTTGTATCAGCTCCAGGTTGATCTAGAAGTTGTTATGGACCTTGCGTGGGTTGTTTATTGATCTGATTCCCGCTCATTTGGGCTGATTCCGGAGTTTTATACTGGGTTTTTTTTAATGTGGGTGAGAGGGATTTGGGAATTTATTAAATGAGGTCCCTTGGCGTGGAGAACGATCTTCATAAATGTGGATGAGATGATATTTTTTCTTTACTGTTGCATGATTTCGAGCGGTACCAGGTCAATTTTGGTAACCTTAGCTTCTGGTTTAGATTAGGTTTTAAACAAGATGGGACTAGTGCCTAACGATGTCAGTGCTTGGAGCGCTGGAAAATCAAAGGGAAGGATGAAAGATGATGAAGGCGAGAGGATAGGTTGTTGGATTAAAATGAGACTTTTTAGAAGCTGCATTTCATCGAGATCGAAAGTGGACAGCTCGATAAGTGGCACAACCACTCAATGTGGTAATAATCTAATATTTACCGACTTCTGTATAGTGAACCACTTTTAATTTCCGTGTTTTGTTTCCTGAACTTGTGTTTGTTCTTGTTTTTTGTTCGAATGATATCTTTCTTATATTGATCTATTACTTAGTTATGTTTTTAGCTTCAAGATGTCATGGCTTACAATGGAAAGTAAATGCACGCCATCTATCTTAATTTTTTTGGGGTGTTTGAACTTTGATATTTAAACAAATTTTTATCTTGTGCTCGAAAAAAATTCATCATGAATGTATTGATATTTAATCATGACTAATTTCTCTTTTATGCGGGAATCAGCAGAAAGTAAGTCCACGATTGATATGAGCGAAGACCAACCAGTTGCACCAGTTCCATCATCTTCAACTACCAGCAATACTGAGAGTGCTCTCTCTACCATCAATATAGAAGAAGAACTTAAAATTGCTTCTCAGCTTCGAAAATTTGCTTTTCATGAGCTGAAGTCATCCACAAGAAATTTTAGACCAGAAAGCCTTCTTGGTGAAGGAGGGTTTGGCTGTGTATTCAAGGGGTGGATCAATGAGAACGGATCAACTCCTGTAAAACCTGGCACAGGCCTTGCAGTTGCCGTGAAAACCCTGAATCACGATGGACTTCAGGGTCATAAAGAATGGCTTGTATGAGCCTTACTTAACTCTATTATTGTTTCACTTATAGAATAGAGCTGGCTTTAGTTTTCCTTATTTTACTCTATATTTTTTTCTCTTAGAGAGCTGCCTTTAGTTTTCCTGTGTTTCACTGTTGTTTGTTGTTGTCTACATGGCAGGCTGAAGTTAATTATCTTGGTGACCTTCTACATCCAAACTTAGTTAAATTAATTGGATATTGTATTGAGGATGATCAACGGCTTCTAGTTTATGAATTTATGCCTCGAGGAAGTTTGGAGAATCATCTGTTTAGAAGTATGTAATTCACCAATTCTGTTATTATTTCTATCGTTTGTCTATGTTTTCTTTAGATTATAGTCATTTTTAATTCTTTCAAAGTTATTTTATTCTCGTGGAACTTGTAAAAGTATATAAGCATCCTTTATGATTAAGTATTTATTTACACTAAACTATATATCTTGACCATTCAATTTGAGTAACTATTTTTCATCCTTCTGTGCTTGTGATTGTAGTTTGAGCTGCAAAAAACAATTGTGTCATAATCGTATCACAATTGGATGATTATGTGATGGCATTGAAAATGATTATGGAAATGTTTTCTATCTACTTTCAATAGTCTTCATAATGATCATGGCCCAAAACCTAGTTAATATATCTTAATACTCAAAATCTTTTCTGGATAGGTGATTAGTAGACGATTTACATTATTTCAAAAGGAAGCATATGGGGAATGGAAAACTTTTTCTCAAATTAAAACACTTGTATCCTATATGTTTCTGCCAGCTTTCTCCAGGTTTCTTTTCGTTTTGACTTAGTTTGATACAATTTGTACTATATGTTAGTATAGAGTTCTTGAAAAAAAATTTTTTGGGTGTAGAATTGTTCTCTGTCCTTGCTCATTACAGTTGTTTAACTTCGTCAAAATTAATTGCAACCCATATCGCAATTCTTGTTTTGAAAATATCTTTCTAGCCAAAGCTTCATCTAACCTTGTATAAACCTTGTTTTGATGCATTTTAAATCTTTGGATGCTTTGATTGGATCTTTTATTCATCTTATCTTTCCTGTTTAGTATTTTTCTTAGTATAAAAGCAATGAAAGAGAATGCTGTTGTGTATAAGAAACAATCTCATGGTACATCATCTACTATGTTTTGAAACCCTTCAATTTCTAACTTATTATTTTGTTGTCTTATGCAGGATCACTTCCTCTTCCTTGGTTCATAAGAATGAAAATTGCACTCGGTGCTGCTAAGGGTCTTGCCTTTCTGCATGAGGAAGCTGAGAGGCCTGTAATTTATCGAGATTTTAAGACATCCAATATCTTGTTAGATGCGGTATATGATTATGAAAACACCATTTTTCCATTTTTAATTCATTTTTTAATCTCTTCTAAATCACAATCTTCCAGGATTATAATGCCAAGCTTTCTGATTTTGGACTTGCAAAAGATGGTCCAGAGGGTGATAAAACTCATGTATCTACTCGAGTGATGGGAACTTATGGCTATGCTGCCCCCGAATATGTTATGACAGGTAGATCTGTAAAAATATAAATTGAAACTTGATTGATGGATTATATTTGCAGAGTTTTGTAGTCAATGGTCAAGTCAAAAGAAATCAGCAGTATATCTTCTTCTCAGGGCGATGTTATAGTTCTGAACGGAATTTTTCAATCATGCATTTAGCAAAAATAATAAAACATGAATTAAAGAGCTCCTTTTAAAAATAAAATTGCTGCTGAGCCTCTGGTTCTATCATTCAAATATTGGATCTTTGTTATGCTTATTTTTCCTGAAAAAAATCAGAAATACAAGGAATGACATTTGAGGCTATGCGCATTCAAATTAAGTTTTGAGCATAAGTTTGTTATGTCTGAGATATATTTGATTATATAATCACTTGATTTTGTGCAATCTTTTCCCTCTCTTGTATAAATGAATTAATTTTTTTATTTTTATTTAAGTCTTCTTCGTTTACCAATTTTAAATGTATTTACATGCCTTCAAATGATCCATCTATCATTCAACAGGACATCTTACATCAAAAAGTGATGTCTATAGTTTTGGGGTTGTGCTGCTCGAGATGCTAACTGGGCGGAGATCCATGGACAAAAACCGACCTAACGGAGAGCACAATTTGGTGGAATGGGCCCGCCCACAACTTGGAGAAAGACGAAGGTTTTATCGACTTATCGATCCACGTCTCGAAGGGCGATTCTCAATCAAAGGGGCCCAAAAAGCTATTCAATTGGCTTCCCACTGCCTAAACCGAGACCCAAAAGCCAGACCCTTGATGAGTGAAGTCGTTCAAGTGCTCAAGCCTCTTCCCAATCTCAAGGACATGGCCTCTTCTTCCTCCTTCTTCCAAGCCATGCAAATTGACCGTGTGGGGACTAACACAAGTAGTAGAAATGGCATTAGAATTCAACCAGGGTTGTCCAAGAAGGGTCAGCCTATCAGAAGCCTCTCCTTCAGTCCGAATGACTCGCCATATTATCAGGTACTTCCTCACCCATCTCCTAAGCCAGATTTTCGACCGTAAGGACTCAACAAGTTCATCTGTGTTTTGTTTGCTTCCTGGGAATTTGTATTTTCTTGATTGGAAACTCAAAAGTAATTAATGAAGCAGCTTTTGTTAAGTTTTTATATGAGAGACGAGAGTTGTTTTGTAGGCCTTGCCATCTTTTGCTAGAGAAAGTAAAGACATTTCATTTTATTGTGACTTGGGTGGGGTATCTTTCTCTGCATTGGATTCTTTGAAATAAAGTAAGATGGAATATTAGTTTTGTTGTAGGAATGGCAAAACACAATCTTCCATCACTGTAGCAATTTCCAGACATAATAATATCTTCAATTTCCCAAAAACAGCCCCCAAAAAAAAGAGCTTCCATTGCGGATTGTCAGTCTGGTCTATTTTACATTAAGGTGGTCATTTTTGGTTTTCACAAAAGTAAAATAGAAACCGAACAGGCAGGGGAGAGAGGAAACACATGCATAGAGCGATCCGTGTAATCGTTACAGGTCAGGTTATTACGATTGCAAGTGTGTTTGGGGAAGATTTGAATTAAGTCGAGGCTCAATGGTTTGGTTCAGTTTCCTAGTTTTTGAACTTTCAAACTTGGCTTTGGAAATAGAGGGCTACGTACGGGCTGGCTAGGATTGAGCTCCGTTGAGGTGTGCTCAGCTAGCCCCCGTATTCTGGGCTGGGCTTCAATATACTCAAACGTGTGGGGCTTGTATGATATTTCGATGGGCTAGGCTAGGATCGCTTAGCTAGGCTGGAACCGTTGCTTGTGGGCTGAGCTGGGCTCAGATGGGCTGTACTGGGATGTGCTCAGTGAGGATGGGATGCGCTGGACTTCGAACAGTGGGCTGAGCTAAATGGTGTGGGCTTGGCACTGTGGGTTGGTCGGGTCTGGATGGGCTTAAGTGGCTGGGCTGGGGTGAGAAGGTGTAGGGCCTAAGCTGGAAGGCACAGGGACGGGCTGGGATTTCGAAAGCATGGGCTGGGTTAAGCAGGATATGGATTGGTACAGGCTAGGTCATCCCAGCGCAACCCAATTGAACCATTATTAGTCCAGCCCGTTACACGATCCAGTCCGTACACAATACGAAGCCTGCTCGTAGTTTGACCAGACCAAGAATAACAATTCCCTGGCCAAACCGACCAATGCCACTTCGATCGCAGTCCAACCTAGTTCTGCCGCGCCAACCCAATTGTGGCAGCCCAGTTAACTTCAACCCCGACCAAGAGTAACACATCGAAGCTAGGCATAGGCCAATTAAGCTTAGTCCATTTTACTTCAGGCCACAATTGGCCAACTTAGCAATTCAAGACCTATCCAACCCAGTTCGACAGTGCCTGCAACGATCCAACCCACCCTAGGTCAATTCCAATAAGCCATGAAGCAGTTCAAATGAAACCAGCCAAGTTCAATCAAGTCCATATGACTTCATCCCACCAACCCAAGATCGACTAAACCTAGTTTTGCCAAGTCCAGTTCACTAAAGGCCAACTGAGAACCATTCGCCCCAACCCAACCTAGTCCGTTCCGGTTAGCTGAGTTCTCCATCAACTTGTTTCACTTCAGCCCATAAGAGCTAAGCTCAATAGCCCAATACAAACCCAACTCAGTCCGACTGAGCCCGTTGCGATGCGACCAAGTTCTTAACAGTCCAATATCAACCTAGCATATTTCGATCCAACCAAGTTTTCCAGCCCGCCCAAACCCACCATATGTTAGTTATGTCCCTCTATAAGCACTCATGAGACGGCCAGCCCAATAACGACCAACTCATTCCGACCGAGCTCGAGCTGCCCAGCCCAGTTCACTCCAAACCGCTCCAACCCATTCCAATCCAGCCCAGTTTACTTGAGCCCGCCCTAACCCACCCTAGGTTAGTTTTACCAAGCTCTGTATAAGCTCTTAAGAGACCACCAGCCCAATATGGACCAAACTCTGTATCACTCAACTCCGCCCTAATACACCATATGTTAGGTCCACCAAGCTCGCGGATGAGACCAGCCAACCAGTCGAATTCAATATCGACTCACAATAACATACTCACAATCACATACTTCTAGGTTTTAACTTTGATCGAAATAGGACAACAAATATGGAATCTGCTGTGAGTAATGTGATTCCCACATCTGAACTTCATGTTTACTCGAGAAGGAAAGAGAAGCAACGTATTGATCTACTGCCTACTCTAACAGTATCATCATCTGAACCAAGTGTTGATCTAGGTAATCTCAACTCTACTTCATTTTCTCTTGATCCAACTTTAAAGTCTGACCACAATGAACATGTTACAACCCACGAGCCAATCCAAAGTGAACTTAGTATACTTATAACTCTTAGGAAAGATGTACGTGAGTTTACCAATCATCTTATTGCTCGTCATGTGTCATATCATAAACTCGCATATAGTTTTAGAGCTTTCACCACTAGAATCACTAACGATCAAATTCCAAAAACGATATAAGAAGCGCTAAATATTCTAAAGTGGAGGAAGACTGTTCTAGTAGAAATAAGATGTTTGAAGAAGAATGAAACTTGGAAGATGACAGAACTTCTAAAAGGAAAACAACTCGTTGGCAGCAAGTCAATTTTCACAATCGAGTATAACTCAGTAGAAAAATACAAAGCTAGGCTTGTAGTTCGAGGGTTTACTCAAACCTATAGCCTATATTATGTGGAAACATTTGTCCTAGCTGCCAAACCCAACACTGTCAGGGTCTTAATTTCACTAGCTACCAATATGGATTGGCCTCTTTTTCAGTTTGATGTTAAAAATGCATTTCTTAATGGTGATTTAGAAGAAGAGGTGTTCATGCAAGTGCCTCTAGGATTACATAATGCGAGTGTTGCAGGAAAGGCCTACCGACTAAGGAAATCCTTATATGGCCTCAAGAAATCTTCTCGTGTTTGGTTTGCGAGGTTTGCAAGGGCTGTAAAAGAGTACAACTATACATAAGCTCAATTGGATCATACACTATTTTATAAACACACTACAGGAAATAAATTTGATATTCTGATTGTGTACGTAGATGATATAGTTGTAACAGGAAACGATGAGATAGAGCTTGCAATATTAAAGAAGCCGTCAGTTTAAACTTAAGAATTTGGGAAATCTCAAGTTCTTTTTTAGATATGGAAGTAGCTAGGTCAAAGAATGAGATTACAATATCCCAAAGGAAGTATGTGTTTGATCTTCTCAAAGAGATAGGTCTCCTCGGATGCAAGTCTGTCTCAACACCTATTGATCCTAATAAGAAGCTCAGTCAAAGTAAGAATGAGGTGTGACACGGTGATAGCTTGCAAAAGCCGCATTCCTACCCACAAAAACAGTTAGCACACTTGGTGGTTGGCCAAGCCGAGAATACCTCAAAAGATATGTGAAGATGGATAAGCAAATGAACTCCTAATCGGTTGAAATTTTAGGTGCAGCTTATCTTATGAGTGAAATATAAAACCATGAAATATTGAAGCAAAATAAGCTGTGAAAAAGAAAAATATGCAAGTAAACCCGAGGTTATCTTATGAGCGATATTTTGAAACTCTCGGCATGCATTTTCTAAGAAATAACAACCGTTGGGAAATGGTTTTATCACCTTCTTCTGTTTTCCAACTCTTAAAAGAGTTGAAAAAAAATAGAAATGATGCTCCACAAATAACCTCGGACTTGTGAGCAAAAGAGATGCACTCCCGTTGGTTGAAAACAACCAAGGCTTACCTTGAGGTAACTAAAACCTTCTCAGTTTCTTAGACAAAAGCAGCATATATTTCATTCAATAACAACCATTTACAAACATCAATAGTCATGCTTATATAAACCTAAGGGAAGCTGGATTTGAGGGTTTAAATTTGGGCTCAAAACAGCCGTTGAGTCTCGGCTGAGCTTGGTCAAAAAGTGACAACACCTTCCTTGCTTGGACAGACAAAATTGGCTTGATTCAAGGGCTGGTTGATGCCATGTCATTCATCTAGGCTGCTGCAGCTAGGATAGCTCAAGTTAGGTGCCTCCATGATGCAGCAATGGTTTGGCCAAAAGTGGAAGTGGTCTCCTCTTTGGCGCATGCTATCCACCGAGTGTACTTTGGCGCCCACGGTTTTCTTCCTTGCATGCAACTTTCATTTTGTGACCACTCGATTTCAAACCACTATCTAACCTAATATTCATCTAACTATAATGTCTAATGCATGCATGCAATAATATAAGACTAATATTTGCCTAAAAATTACAAAAAGACTAAATGTTTGCCAACAAAATTACAAATAACTCGGTTACATAATTTTGTGCTCAAGAAGGCAAATTCCCTCTTGAGCTTGATGAGCTTCCTCCCGTGACTACCAAGTAGGAACATGCACAAGTTGCTCTTTGTCCTGAGTGCTAGGCTCTCAATCCAAGTCTTTGAAGATGACATCACCTACAAAAGAATTAAGTTTGTTAGCAAATATATTAATTAAAGTTTGAGTCCTAGTTTGTGATCAAGTGATGGGCCTCTGAGACATATCAAGGTGCCTGTGGACAAAGTTAAATATCATAAATTTGTTGGAAAACTGATTTACCTAGCTCCTATGATATGCCTCATAGGCCTATTACTCGATCCTAAACTAAGGCTCAAACTATAACTAACATGTTTTCTGATAAGCTCATTACTTTTGTAGGAGTTGACATCTTTAAAGATATGAAGTGGGAGCCTAGCACACAGAACAAAGAACAACCCTTGCATGTTCTTACTTGGCAGTCACAGATGAAAGCTACTCAAGATCAAGAAGGAATTTCCATCTCCTTCGTCCAAGCATGATGCGCACAGGTTCATCTTGGCTGCTCAATAGCCGAGCCACTAATGGCTCTTTGAACTCAAATTCAAACCTGAACTTCTAGCCACCTTTAGGTCTATATAAACATGGTTATTGGTGTTTATAATAAGTTGTTGATGAATGAAATAGTTGTTGCTTTTATCTAAAAACCGAGAAGGTTTTGTGGTTACCAAAAGGTAAGCCTTGATTGTTTCTAACCAAGAGGAGAGCGTCTCTTTTGCTCACAAGTCTGAGGTTACTTGTGGAGAATTCTTTTCCATCATTCTCTCCACTTTTTCAAGAGTTAGAAAACAAGAAGAATGTGGTGAAACCATTTCCCAAATATTGTCATTTCTTTCTTTGAAAAAAGTGCATCCGAGAATTCAAAATATTGTTCATCGGACAATCTCGGGTTTTCTTGCATATTTTTTTTCCCTTAACGTATTTTGCTTCAATATTTCATGGTCCTATATTTGACTAATAAGATAAGCTGCATATAAAATGTCGTTTGATTTGGAGCTTATTTACCTATCAAACTATTTGCTTATTTTGAACTGTTTCTTGGCTTGGCCGTGCACCGAGAGTACTAACAATTTTGTGGGTTGGATCTCGGCTTTTACAAGTCATATTTGCGTCATCATACGAGGCATGACATTGCATTTGTTATTGCCTTAGTAAGCCGATTTATGCATTGTCCAGCTGAAAATCACCTCAAAGCTGTCTATAGAATTCTCCACTACCTCAAAGGAAGTACTGACAAGGGCATTATGTTAAAAAAAAAATAAAAACAGACAGATTGAAGTGTTTATATATACAGATTGAGCAAAATCTAAAACTAACAGGAGGCCTACAACACTTATTACACGTTTGTAGAGGGCAACTTTGTGACTTGGAGGAGCAAAGAGCAAAATGTTGTAGCAAAAAGCAATGCTGAAGCTGAGTTCAGAGCAATGTCTCAAGGAGTTTGTGAAGTTATTTGATTTAGACGTATTCTAAAATAACTAAAGATAGAAACTGATGAGCCAATGAAGCTGTTTTATGTCAATAAGTCAGCCATCAGCATTGGTTATTATCTAATGCAACACGACATAACAAAACATGTAAAGATTGATCGTGATTTCATCATAGAAATACTTGAAAGATGGGAGATTTGTATGTCACATGTTCCTACATCTGAAGAACTAGCAAATATTCTCACAAAGGACTCTACAAATAGGTGTTTGAAGATATTCTAGTCAAATTTGCTATGATTGACATCTTTGCTCCAGCTTGAGGGAGAATGTTGAGTTATGTATAGATAACTTAGAGTTATTAGGTTCCTCATATTTATATATGTATATTTATTTTCTTTCATTGTTTAGGTTATTTTTTCATTTTCTTACTGGGTTATATTTATCTATATATACTTTTAATCAATAAGTAAGGTAATTAAGTTCTAATAGAAACAAAAAATACAAACCAAATGAAAAAGAAAAAAATTGAATTTATCTGAATATGAAGAGGAACGATAACAGAGGGTGCATATAAAATTTGGAAAAAGCAAAGAAAAACTTACAAGTATCTCAATGTCAATTAGAAAATGATCCTATAATGCTAAAATTCATGAAAAAAGACATTTTATTGTAAATCTCTCGAAACAAACAATAAGGTGCCCTGATGCACATCCAATGAAATTGAAATTTTACAACCTTAAAGAAGATTATATATCAATTACCACGAGAAAGGATGAGAATCAATGACCTACTCATCTGGAACCACAAAGCACTGCCTTTGAATTGATTATAAGTAAGCCTCTGCACTTCTATGTTTTCATCCAAAGAGCATCGTTGCGCCTAATGACACCCACAAAGAAAACTTCAAAAATTTGCACCCAGTTTTTTGGCATCCTTGAAATTTAGAGTTAATCTTTTTATTTAAAAATGGCACAAAAATTTTCATATTTTCTTTATTTAGAAATTTTGAATTCTTGAAATTTAGCCTCGATAGATAGATGGGCCTCAATAGTAGACTATTTGATTGTTGTCAATATATATTTGTTCTTTTGTCAGCAAAGAGACAAATTACTATCAAAAGTGGGAGCTCAAAACGCCCAAACTGATATTTCCTTTAAGAAGACCCCTCCTTATAATTAATTCATATTGATTCTCCCTTATTTTCTCTCTCTCTCTATCCTTATTTTATTTATATATCTCTTTTGTGTTTCTACTATCTCAATCTTTCCAATCACCCAAAAGTCTCTAGCTACCTTCTCCAATGCCAATCTCGAGTCTACTTCCGATTCTTCTGAGCATGTGTAATATCACAGTGAGAATTATAAGACATACATCTTCAACAACAATACCAAAATGACCAAATCCAGCACCAATGTCATACTTGTCAACTCCATAATCTGCAAATATCGTCCAATCAAAATGAGATGGATTAGACCAACAGAGCTATGCCACAATATCCACTCAACCAAGGGGTAGATCCAAAGACCAGTCCGTCAGCTTACTGTAAGTGAGTTCAATAACAAATTGTGAATCTTCTCTGGACAAAAACCAAGAAAGGCACTTGTGTATCTCTCCTCAGGTATATCCCCCTTTTGGAGTATTTTCGTCCCTAAACACTGTATAGAATCTGCAATACTTAATATGTTATAAGCTGATGATGAAATTCTAATAATAGTTACCTGAGAGAAAAATATACAACACACAAACTTTCTTATTCTGTCCAAATCTCCAACACAATAAACAACATTAAGCATCCTTCTTTTATCATTTTTTACCCACTCCAAGAGAGTTTCTGTGGTTGTCGTGCTAGCTTGAGCAGCGCTTCCAATTGTATTTGTACGCAGTTGCAAGCTATTACTTTCTCTCTTTAGCATCTTCGAAGTTTTGCGACCAAAGAATTGAGACTGTGGAACAACTGCAAAACAACATAAAATAGTTAGCATTAAGAAATTGGTATCTTAAAAAATCCACTTAGAAGCTCCATTTCCTGGGACACCATATCGTCCTTGAGATACAAAATTTGGCCACGAACTAAAATTTTGCATTTCCAACTTTCTTCTAAAGATAAATCTTTAGTAATTCTGAATTACAATTTTCAAAATTATAAACAACTCATTTCAGATTAATTGCATTATATATTATGCAGTACGCAACTCTAAATTTCACTTATAAAACCTGGAAATGAAGGAAAGAATATTCAACTAAGAACTCGTTGGTAACTTCTCTTTGTACAGTATGAGGCTTTTAAGCCAGTAAAACATTTAAGATAGTAAAACTGCAATCAATCATAATCTAATCAAACAAGTCAAACCACTAAAAAATTACCCTTGTTGAAAGTAAACCAAACAATCTAGTCAATCAAATATAACTCTTACAGGAGTCAGAAGTTAGTTTCTCGCAGACGAATCGAATCACTAAAGAAAAATGTCTCCAACATGACATTCAAAAGTTACCCATTTAGAAAATGGACAGAATCACCACTTCCAAGCAAACAAAACTAAAAGAAATCTAGGGTTCCAAAACAACTACAGGATAATTCAAGAAAAAGAAGCAGCGCCATACCACTACCAAGATGAAATGAAGCGAGCCTTCGCGAGGGTTGTAGGAAGAAAAGGAAAGACACAAGTGAGAAACGTAGACGGACCTAAACGAGGGAGACAAGTCGTATTGGGGAAGGGTGGGCAGCAAGGCAATAACAAGCCGAACAAATGATAGGAATATTTTTATTGACAGTAATTAATAAATAAATTTTAAGAAAAAGTCATTTGAGATCTATATTATTTGTCATTTGCTTTTTAATATTTTTTTTATCTTATCTTATCCTGTCATATACGTCATTTGTAATTCAAATACTATTATTTAATTTTCAATTAAATTGATCTTTTTTTGTATTTAAAAATTTTAAAAATTATAAAATTATAAATTAATTTTAAAAAAATATTACTTGAAATTTTTACCACATATTTATCATATTATAGAAAGATAATCTGAAAATTTTCATTATTTTCTAATATTTGTATGATTTATGATAATTATTTTATAAACTAATTAATTAAAATTATAATAAATCGTACGAATGTTAGAAAATCACAAAAATTTTTAAATTATCTTCTTATAATGTCCTAAATTTAATATAATTTGTTATTTTTTTTAAAATTAATTTATCATTTAGCGTAAGAACGGTTGGTGCAATTGAACCAACCGTTCTCTCACATGTCCATGGCAAGTAACGATATTCAATTTACTTAAAATTTTTATCACATATTCAGCACATTATAAGAAGATAATTTGAAAATTTTCTTGATTTTTTAACACTTGTACGATTTATTATAATTTTAGTTAATTAGTTTATAAAATAATTATAATAAATCATATAAACATTAAAAAATAACAAAAATTTTTACATTATCTTTTCATAATGTGTGTAATATGTGGTAAAAATGTCAAGTAAATTGAATATCGTTTGTTATTTTTTAAATTAATTTAAAATTTTAGAATTTTTAAATATAAAAAAAGAAGGTCATGTACTTTTCACGTGACAATTTAATGAAAAATTAAACGTCGGGATTTGAATTGCAAATGGCGTATACAATAGGATCTGATTGGACAAAAAAAACGTTAGAGATCAAATGACAAATGATCTCATACGATAGAATCTGAATTGAACTTTTTCCTAATTTTTATGATACTTTATGTTTGTATTATTTGATATTTTTTATAAATTAAAAAAAAATATCTTAATTATTTTCGTAATTTTAAATTTACATATATATTGATATATGTATGATTAAATGTAAAAAGAAAAAATCATATTAGTTCATAACTTATATTTGAAATATATAATATTCAAATTAATAAAATCATAAATACGGTTCACTTTGTAGAGAACATATAGTTATATCTCAACTATATATATAGTAACACAAAGTGATTGTATTTTATATCATATAATTATATAAGACTGGATCAGATAAAATTATATTGTTCTTATAATATCTGTTTAATAAAGAATAATTAATTTTATCATAATGATGGTCATATATATATAATCTTAATTCATTATATTTAATAGACTCTTGTTTCATTTCAATTTATTTTTTGATTTACTCGATAAAAATCTTGTATTTTAGGAATAAATTAAATAATAACTTAGAATGCTAACAGTGATACTGTAACATCTGAAAACTTTGCCGAGTGATTTAACCATGTAGACGAAGTTTACGAAAGATTTTAGAGACTTACCAATTAAAAAGTAAGAGAAAATGGAGAGTCAAAATTTAAAAACCGGAATGATAGAATAACCAAAAGGGAAAATTAATTGGATAGAATTAGAATTTTTGTAAATTAGAAATTTATAGAATTAAGAAAATTTTAAAATAAAAATACAAAGTTTCTTGGAGAAGCTTCATTCTTATTATCTTTACCAAATACCCTCTCTTTCTCCCTTTGTTTTCTTTTTCTTCTTCTTCAGCTAAGAAAAAAAAAACTGCAGCCCTCCACGCCAACATTTTCTCCTTTTCTTGCAAGGAAAATCAAGGTTAGTTAAAGAATAGGTTTTATTTATGAAAAAAAGTTATTATATGTTGAAAAGGTAGTGGATTTTATGGGTTTTAGGAAGTTTGGGTGAATCCTAATATGAATGCACGAAAATAGTTAGGTTTTCTCTATTTCTTAGTTGTTTTGATGTTTAAATTGGATGTTAGAGAATAGATTTGATAAAAAGTTTCAAATGAATACATGAATGTTCAAAGTAGAAAGCCACAAAGCAATTTGGAATTCTGAAAATTTTGGTTAAATGAATTTGTTTGTTTTTTATAATTAAATTGAGTATGTTAAAGTAGACACAAAGGGTGATCTATAGGCTTTAGAATTATAGATTTGGACATGTATAGTATAAGTTATGAATTTTTGAAGTTATCTTAAATTATAGGTTGTATTCCGAAAATTTGTTGTGAAATGGTTGAAGTTGATTTGCTTATTATGTGAAACCATTTGATGGGGATAATTAGTTATTATTTAGGAATATGTATGTTATATCTATGAAGCATTTGGATCTAAGAATTTATTCGATTGGACATTTTTATGAATTTAAATTATATAGTGGATTATTGCAAAGTTAATGTTGAAATATCTTTGTTTAGGTTTTCCAGTCTCCACGAATAAGTGACAAATTGCCTAATTTTGCTAAGGACTCGAGGCAAGTGTATGTTGCAAGTGTTTTGACCGATTGATGTACACCACAAAAAGTTAGGAAGTTAATGGATAGAATGATATAAATTTGAGATTTATAGACATATAGTTTGGTAGAGATTACTAGGTTGATAAATTATTGATGTCTGCTTTTATTGTTTATTGATAGATCTGTTTACCTGTTTAGTTATGTTCTGTTCATGGCATTGAGGATATGCATGTTTTATGCATTCACACATCATGTTTTATAAGATCATGGAAAACAATTCAATACATATATTTTCATAAAAGTATGATATGAAAGAAAATACACAAATGTTCTATTTGGGTAGAAAATAAGTATGGTTGTCCCGTAAGATTTGACCCATAAGGTGTGCTTGCTTTATTTTCTTAAAGAGCGAGTATGGTTGTCCTGCAAGGTTTGGACTACAAAGTGTCTACTTACTCTTACATTAATCTCATATGACTAGAGTTAGAAAAAGAAAAAACAAAAAATAACATGATTTAGGAATCACATGCATATCCATAAGCATTTATTTTATTTTACATCATTTGCTGAGCATTATGTTCATTAGTTGACTTTATAGTGTAGGTGACGACATTATAGGTGAGGACGTTAAACCTCAAGATACTTGATAATACAGTTGACGGAGATTGTCCATGGCGTGCGCTTACAACAGTTGGAGAGATTTTGACCTTTTGGGAGTGTAAAACATGTATATAAATATAATTTTAATCAGTTTGTTAAAAGAATTTGATAGTTGAAACATTAATAACAAAACAACTTTTAGCTTATTTTGTTTAAAAGAATGATTTTAATTTTCTTTTGAATCTTTCGCTACGCAATGAAAATATATGTTATTTTATAAGTTGATTTCAACAATTTAAGTATGTATGTTTAGGTTAATTTTATGATGGAATTATCGAGGATATGAAATATATGTTGAAATTACAATAGGTGTTGAAAAGAAAAGAAGAGGAAACAGTGGAAGGGAAGAGAAAACCAAGAGACCGATCAATCACCCAAGGGTCGGGCGATTGATCGCCTCCTTAGTGTGCTCCTTTAGGAATCAGCACCCGAGAGGGTGTCAATCGGTCGCCAAATGGTAGGCGATCGATCCACCGCTCAATCTCCCAGGTGGAATTCCCACTCGAGCGGATGCCGATCAATCGGCACCCCCTGCGCCGATCGATCGGCTATAAACACTGTTCATATAGTGATGTGAAAAAAAAAGTTTAAATTTCACGAACATTTTTCACGATATTTTGTAAATAAAGTTTATACTTTTTTAGTCATTTTTAAGATGTATGGTATTTTAAAAGTATTTTACAAAATTTTATGAAAAGTTAAGTTAGTAACGGCTGAATTACGGGTCGTTACAGATATAATGAAATTCATAATACAAAATTCTATTGTTTGTTAGTTCATAGATTGAATAATTAGTGCGTAAATTTATAAATATTATCAATTAATCATTTAATTAAAAACTAATAGTAGTTAATGATAAATATGCAATATGAGAGATTAATAGATTTTATACCTAACTCTATTACGAATCTTAATGGAGAATGAAAATATATGTAATGACTATATCAATAGATATTATTTAAGTAAATATACTCTATAGTTGTAAAAATGTAACTTTAGGTATTTAGTGGAATTACTATAGAATTAATAATTGTGTTATTTAATATAAAAAGTTTATATTAATTAATAAATATTATTGGAGCTTAGTACTATAAGTTTATCGGTCTCTCTGTCATCTTATATCACTATTCAAGTTTCAATGTTACAAGAATAAATATATAAATGATTAAGTATAATTAATCATTTATAAATACTCAAAATAATACATTACAATTCGAAATATATAAATAATTTTTATATTTTAAATTTAAAATAAAATGTCTCATTAGATAAGATTATTTTAAAAGATTTAAATTAGATTTGAGTAATCTCATCAGAGAAAATTTTATCTTAAATTTAAATTGAAATTTGTTATTTAATAAACTGTCAAATTAGATTTTTGAAATTTGATTTAAAAAGTAGATTTGAAAAATTTGATGAAATGAGATTTAATTAGATAAAATTTATTTTTAAAAATTTATTTTTTACTAAAATAAATATGAAAAAATATTTTTTAAATATAATGATAAAAAATGTCAAATGAGATTTGACAAAGAAAGAGAGAGAAAAATATCTAATCTCTTTGAAAGAAAATATGTGATTTTTTTCGGATTCGATTTTGAGAAAATATTTTTTAAAATCGAAGAGAGACGTCTTATGTGCTGAGAATACGTATCTCCAAAAATATAAGAGTGTGTGTTATTCTCGTTAGTTTGATTAAGTAAAAAGATTTTCAGCTAAGACTTGACGATTTTAAAGTATTCGAAAAGCATTTGATATTGAGTTAATAATATTAAGATCAGACGGTAGTACATAAGTAAATATTTTTCAAAAAGTTATTTTCTTTATTTTACTATAATTTAAATCTAATATTTTTCTTAATAAAAATTATTTATATTTTAAAAAATATTTTTTTTATACTAATGATTTAATTTATAGTTATTTGTGATTTTAAAATAATAATTACAAGTTAACGTATATCACTATTATTATGAATAATAAATAATTTCATCATGTGTGACCCCTACCATCAAAATCGACGTGAAGACATGAGAATCATTCTCGCCTTCTCTTGGTCACTCAATTTGCACATGCAGTAGAAGCCAGAAGGAACCAAAAGTATAATGAGAGGGAAGGAAGCATCAACTGTGAGCCGACGAAAACAGAGAATACAGAACCGAAAGAAGAGAGCAAGAACGTAACTGAGGAAGAACGATGAGAATGCAAAGACTAAGAGCAGCGCTGAGGAGGAAGAAACTGAGCTTTCTGTTCCCCACCCAGAAATCATTAGAGCACCAATCCAGTATTACCATAGGCAAAAGCAGCAATTTTTTTTTTAAAATTTTGAATTATTTTATTCTTAAAAGAAAATAGGTGGATTTTATTTTTAATTTTGATTTTTTTAAATGTTAGAATAAAATAGGTGGCAGTCCCAATGATTAAAGTATACAAGTATATTATAAAATAAGTATATATTATATGGATAAAAATAAGTATAAAGAATGATCAAAAAATACGTATATGTTATATGGATTAAAATACATTAAAAATTGTTTAAAAATAAAATTAAAACTATAATTATTTTAATCCAAAAATTAAAATTGCAAAAATCAAACTCAAAAGGGTCTGGTCTAAACCTTGTTTTTGGTTGCTGAAGTCCGGCCTCCACGATCCTGAAATGGGTTTTCTGAGAGCATCCTCAAAAACCCTAAAACCACTCAAAAACCTCTCCCACTCCTCCAAATTTCTCTCCCTTCTATCTATTTACAGAGCTCAACGAGTTCATGCTGAGCTATATTGTCGCCGTTTTGCTTTTACCCAAGCATTTTGCTCCCACTCTCGCCAAACCGCTAAGGAGGATACGCTAGATTTGACGCAGTATCCTTCTGAGAGCATCAGAAACTTTTCCATTATCGCACATGTTGATCACGGAAAATCTACACTCGCTGATCGGCTTCTGGAGCTTACCGGGACCATTAAGAAAGGCCATGGTCAGCCTCAATATCTCGACAAATTGCAGGTCGGTTTCTTATCGTTGATGAACTCTACTTTTTGCCAAAATTTAAAATTTGGATTCTTGAGTATTGAATTTGGAAATGGATGGTTTGTTTCACCATATTGTTATATGGCACTGGTTTCTTCTTTGACGTTATTGTTTGAAGTCATCTGTTTTTATTCCCTCCATTGTCTTTGTTATTTTAAAAGAAGGGCCCCTTTACTTTAGCGAACTGTGACTGAGGCTACATATGGAGTCATGTTATATAAAGAAAATAAGGCAAATTAGAGACATTAAATATTTACAAAACTCAGGGAGGGACTGAAAAAGCATTGATTTGTCGTTCTTCTTTTGAGATGTGGGTTGAACTACATTCCATGGTGATGTTGTGATTGTTGAATTTGATGCTTCCAAAAATTAGTGGTACATGGATGTTTCTTGGAACAGTTAGATGCCAAGTTTATTCCAGCCCGTCCAACACTCGTATGAGATTTTGTTAGTCGTCGTCTTAGTAGGTACCCTGTTAAGAATATAAACTGTCGTGTTTAGTGCTTCACCTTAGAGGGATTCAAGTAAGGTCGAATGAACAATCATGCTCCTTACCATGTCTTTAAGCGTTCTGTTTCGTCTTTCAGCGGCAACATTCATGTTGGGCGAACCCAACATGGTGTACTGAGCAACAATATTATATTTCTTTAGATATTTAGCAAATGGTTCTGGATGTTGTTCACCTGATTCGTCATATCTACCATAGTATTCACCACCACGATTGGATTTGACGACCTTAATCCTTTTATCAAGTTGATTTTCAATCTCAACTTTAAAGGCTTTGAACACGTCCAAAGATGGAAACTTCTCATGAATGAGATATAAGTAGCTATAACGCGAGTAATCGTCAATGAATGATATGAAATGATGTTGACTATTCCAAGATGTCGTAGGAAAAAGTCCATAAATATCCTTATGTATCAATTTAAGGACTTCCGAAACTCGGTTAGTTCTCAATCTCCTTACACTTGTTTATTTCCCTTTAATACAACTGACATAAATCTTGAAGTCAGTCATATCAAGAGGGCCCAAAATATCGTTTGACACAATCTTTTCAATTCTCTTTTGAGAGATGTGACCTAAGCACTTGTGCCATAATGAAGCTAAATCATTGTAAGTTAATTTACGTTTTGTTCCTTTTGAATCAATATGTAGGGTTTCATTAAATGAAGTTACGGTTTCAAACATTTGTAGATTTTCATAAACTGAAATTTTCTTTCCAAATGAACAAGAATAACTAGATTTGTCTAATGCAGAAATAAAAATTAAATTCCGTCTAAAAGACGGTACAACAAATGTATCATTCAAATCCAAAAATTGTCTAGATTTTAGTAACAATCTAAAATTTCTGATAGTTTTAACTTCAACTGACTTGCCACAAAGATGAATATTTTAGAATCATTCAACTTTCGGCAACTCAGCCAACCCTGCATAGACATACTGATGTGAGTAGTAGCACCTGAATTTAACTACCACATAAGTCTTGATACAGAAACCAAATTAACATCAGAACAAACAAGGTTGAGAAGTGTACATATCTTCACGCGTCATGCACGATACTTGACACAATCTTTCTTTTGGTGTTTTTCTCCTTTACAGAAGAAACAACTGAAGCCTTTAGACTTCTTTTATTTCGACTGAGAAGAAGCATCAACAACTTCCTTCTCTTTTCTTTTTTTTCCTTTGTCCTTGAAAGACGATGTCAAATGAGCACTTTCTGTCCAATCCTCTCGTTCTCTTGGACATAATGAGAAATCAGTTCATTAAGCGTCAATTTATCCTTCTGGCAGTTATAATTGATTTTAAACTGTCCAAACGGAGGAGGAAGAGAAATCAAGACTAAGTGAACAAACATGTCTTCTGACAGTTCTAACTTAAGTTCCTTGAGTTTGTAGCAAGATGAGACATTTCCATTATATACTCCCTGATATTCTCATTTCCATTATACTTGATTGAGACAAGTTTAGCTAAAAGCGTGTTTGTCTCAGTCTTCTTGTTTTTCTCAAAATGTTTTTCAAGTTCTTCGAATAATGTTTTGGCATCAGTGTCTTTTGACATTTTGCCCCGAAATGCTTTTGGAATTGTGCGTTTCATGATCGTTAGACTTATACGAGAACCCACTCTCAACCTTTTATTCACTTAACAAAAGGAAATGTTACAACGCCGAGTCATAACCAGCAAGGGACGCACACACCTCGTGCTCTCAATGCCTTGCAGACCATCTATTTATACAGTCTACCAAAATCATTAGCCAAGCCCACGGGCCCGGTTGAAGCTGGCACGTGCCCGTCGCTACTTCCATGCAGCCCTCTGGTTGCATGCACGCTAATTGTCTACTCATCAGTTGCGTGTTTCTCCGATGCGTGTGCATGCACGTTAACTGCCTCTGCATCGTGCGCCCTGCCCCACGCTTGCATGCGCTGGTCCGCCCACCCAGCTCTCTGCATGCCGTCTGCTGACTGCTCGAGCCAGCTTGTGCTGCATGCCCACTGACTGCCCTGCATCAGTTGCATGCACGCTTTGTGCCTGCGCATCAGTTGCGTGTGCTTCGACTGCCTGGACCGCCCATGTCCAGCAGACTGTCTGGACCGCCTACGTCCCAGCACCTTCCGTGCACGCCAACTGCCTGCACCCTGCTGGGACTCTGCTGAACCTACTCTGTCAAGCACATGGCTTTCATTCGCGCGTGCTTGTCCGTTGGCCCCGAATCTCGAACCATGCCTTGGTGTGCTGCGGCCCAGCCTTGCTCACCCATGGGCTAGCTTCTCCCGACCAGCCCATCTGTCAAGTGCTCCACTCACTCGGCCCACTTGTGTCCCCCTAGGCCACCAAGTGCTCTGCGCGTCCGCTGCGCCCAATGTTTTTGAACTGCTCAAGCCCACCCCATCATGTCGAGTGCCTGCTCACTCGACCCACTTGTGTCCTCTTCGGTCACCAAGTGCTATGCGCATCCGCTGCGCCCAGTGCTGCTGAACTGCTCGAGCCCAGCACGCCCATCATGTCGAGTGCTTGCTCACTCGACCCACTTGTGTCCTCCTCGGCCACCAAGTGCTCTGCGCATCCGCTGCGCCCAATGCTACTGAACTACTCAAGCCCAGTACGCCCATCATGTCAAGTGCCTGCTCACTCGACCCACTTAGCACCATCCTCGGCCACCAAGTGTTGCACGCATCTCCCATCATGCGCGTGCCGCCCATCATGCGACTATGGGTGTGACAGTAACTGTGTTAATGCAGTATCTGTTACAACTGTAACACGTTTGGGGTTGAAGTCTGAACCTCATCCTCGACCTTGTAAGGTGTCGTGGGTTGATTCTTCCTCTATTTCGGTGAATGAACGTTGCTTGGTACCCATTCAGTTCCTTAAATATAAAGAACAACTCTGGTGTGACGTCATTCCTATAGACGTTAGCCATGTCATCCTTGGTCGTTCAGGGTTGTTTAATTTAAATGTCACTATCCATGATCAATTGAATTCCTTTTCTTTTGTATTCTAGAGAAAGAAAATTCACCTTAATTCTTTACTTCTGAACCTAAAATCATTAGAGTCCCCTTCACAAAGAAAATGGTAGAACACAAAGGATTAAATGTTATTACTTCTACGGAATTTGAACGTTCCCTTAAAAGTGATTCAGTTATCTTTGTTGTGATGGTAGTTGAAAGTTTGTCTAAACCTCTACTCATAACTTCGACAAAAGCTCAACTGATCATTAATGCACATAAGGATGTCTCTGCTGAAGACCTCCATGCTTAACTACCCCTACTACGAGATATTCAACATGAAATTGAGTTCACATCGGGAGCTTTCCTTCTAAACTTACCTCACGACAGAATGAATCCCGCAGAGCATAATAAGCTACAACGACAAGTAAATGAATTGCTGAGTAAAATATTTACTCGTGAAAGTTTAAGCTCTTGTGTAGTTCTTGCCCTTTTGACTCCAAAAAACGACGGTAATTGGAGGATGTGCATTGATAGTCGTGTCATCAACAAGATTACTATAAAATATCGTTTTTCCATCTTTAGACTTGATGATTCGTTGGACTTAATGAGTAACGCTAAGATTTTTTTCAAAATTGACCTTGGAAAGGGTATCATCAAATAAGGATTCGTTCGGGAGATGAGTGAAAAACTGCTTTCAAAACAAATGATAGCCTTTACTAGTAGCTTGTCATGTCATTTGGACTCACCAATGTCTCAAACACCTTCATGAGAATAATAACTCATGCTTTTCTGCTTTTTATGGAAAAATTCATGATTGTTATTTCGATGACATCTTTGTTTTTAGTCAAACTATTGAACAATATCGAGATCACCTCCATCAAGTCCGTTCTATTATTCGAGCATCAAGCTTTTACGCCAATGTTAAGAAATGTGCGTTTTTTTACTGAGAGTGTCATATTTTTGGGTTTTATAGTCTCTACGAGAGGAGTATCCTCTGATCTCATAAAGGTTAAGGCGATCGTTGAATGACCTGAGCCTAAAAGTTACGGACTAGGTATCTTTTATCGTCGTTTCATCAAAGGAGTCAGTACAATTTTTGCTCATGTTACTGAATGTCTAAAAAAAGGTGAATTTTGTTGGACACCGGCGGCATCTAAAGCTCTCAGCATTATTAAAATCCGAATAGCAGAGGCAACAGTTATCTGACTTCCAGACTTTTTAAAAGTTTTTGAGGTTGAATGTGACGCATCAGGAGTAGGAGAATTGGTGGCGTTCTTAGTCAAGAGCGACATGACTGTCGCCTATTTTAGTGAAAAATTGAATGATACAAAACAACGTTATTTAACATAAGACAGAGAATTATATGCAATCGTACAAGCCTTACGTTATTGACATCATTACTTGTTATTACAAGAATTTGTGATTTATTCAGACCATGAAGCATTACGATATCTCAATTCTAAAAAACGGTTGAATTTTCGTCATGGTCGTTGGATTGAGTATCTGCAAGCATACTCATTTGTATTAAAACACAGAAAGAGTGTGGAAAGTCAAGCAGCTGATGTACTAAGTCGTTGTTTATCTTTACTAAGTATCATGAGTGCTAAAATCGTAGGCTTCGAAAAACTCAAAGAAAATTATGAGTCTTATCTTAATTTTAAAAATATTGTCATTACTTTAAAAATGGGGCAAGCAAGGGAGAACAGTGTTTATCATTTAAAGGATGGTTATTTTTTTAAAACTAACAAGTTGTGTATTCTCCAAACATCGGTTCGAGAGTTTATCATTTGGGAGATTCATTCAGGAGGGTTAGCTAGTCACTTTGGGCGAGATAAAACAATTGAAGAAGTCGAACGTCAATTCTATTGGCTAAAATTAAAGAAAGACGTAAGCAAAATAGTTAGTGCTTGTAGAATTTGTCAAATGGCTAAGCAAAGACGTCAAAACAGTGGTCTTTATACACCTCTCCCTGTTCCCAATTGTCCTTGAGAGGATGTTAGTATGAAGTTTATACTTGGATTCCTGCGCACTCCAAAGAAATGTGACTATCTTGGTTGTTGTTGATCATTTTTTGAAAATGGCTCACTTTATTCCATGTAATAAAACGTTTGATGTATCTAAGATAGCTCACTTATATTTTAATGGGATTGTCAAATTGTATGGTCTCTCTAAAACCATTGTTTCGGATAGGGATGTGTGTTTCACTAGTCACTTTTGGAGAACTCTTTGACACATGGTAAACACAACTCTCAAATTGTCTACTGCTTATCATCCTCAAATCGATGGACAAACTGAAGTTATTAATAGGAGACTTGGTAACTTGTTAAGATGTTTGGTTAAAAAAAATCTCAGAAATTGGGATGTTATTCTCCCCACTGCTCAAATTGCATATAATAGCTCGATAAACCGATCCTTAGGCATAAGTCTTTTTGAAGTTTTTTATGACTTTAAACTTGGGAAACTTTTGGACATTCTCCTTGTGGCATCGTATGGTAGTGTGTTTATGTCGGCTGAAAGTTTTGCCCAACATCTTCATGATTTGTACGTAGAGATAAATAAACAAATAGAGGTCAACCATGCATCATATAAACTAAGAGCTGATTTACATAAACGACAGGTTGAAGATTATGTTATGGTTCGGATTCGCTCTGAGTGGCTCTGAGTGGCGTTCATTTGGATTTGGTTTTAAATTGCAACTTCGTATTGTTGGTCCTTTTAAAATTTTAAAACGAAATGGTTTAAATGCTTATGTTGTTGATCTTCTACCACAGTTTGGTTGTCATCCCACTTTTAGTAGCTTATAAAAGTCATTTTTGTCTATCACATGATCATTTTTGACCCTCGTCCATCGATTTTGACCCTACAACTGCTAATCCAGCCTCTCCACCATCTTTTGTCACAGCACGAATGGATAAAATCGATGCTATTTTAGATGGACAAGTTGTATTCACTAATGAAGGTGAGGTCCAACACTTCCTTGTCCGTTGGAGGGATCGACCAGACAGTGATTGTGCGTGGATTTCCGGAGAGACGCTTCAACATTTGGATTCAAAGCTTTTGGAGCTATTTCGGAGCCATCAAGATCTTTCTTTACCAAATTCCGAGACAGTTCAAAAAGATCCTCAATTTAGGCCTCCAGTCTTACGAGTTTATGGTCGTCAACAGAAGGTTGCTCAGCTGTTTAATTTATGGTTGGGAGATTGATTAGCTGTCGAACTATGGTTCCTTCGATTTGACTGGGTTATTTCTCTTACCCCAGGAGAATTGATGTGAACATCATTTGTTATTATAGTTTTTAGTATTATGTAGTTTTTTGTTATTTGTTTAATATTTCATCAATGTCTTTGCCCTTCAAACTTTTAGAGTTGTATTTTCTATTTGAACGTTGTATTGTAAATGAATGGGTAATGAATGACAGTTCAAAATGATCCTCGATCCAGGCCTCTAGTCTTACGAGTTTATGGTCGCCAACAGAAAGTTGTTCAGCCGCTTAATTTATAGTTGAGAGATTGATTAGTTGCTGAACTATGGTTCCTTTAATTTGACTGGGTTATTTCTATTATCTCGAGGAAATTGATGTGAACATTATTTATTATTATAATTTTTAGTATTACGTAGTTTTCTATTATTTGTTTAATATTTCGTTAGTGTCTTTGCCCTTCAAACTTTTAGAATTGTATTTTTATTTAAATGTTGTATTGTAAATGAATGGGTAATGAATGACAAAATGAATTTGTGTTCTCTCTTAACTTCTCTTCCAATCTCCCATTCTTTCCCTTTTCTACGTCTTTCTTCCCCAGTTTCTTCTTCCCTCTTTCGTCACTCCTCTGTATCAAAGAGTAGGAAAGGAGGACCCCTCTTTTAATGGAATCATCGTGGCACGTTCAAAGTACACTATCTTCATTTAAGAGCAAAAGTTTGTGCTTGATTTATTAAAGGATATATTGGGTTGTAAGCGGGTTAATGAATTTAATCATGGAGCACATAAGGCTCCAGGTGATTATGTGGGGGATAAAGGATCTTATTTGAAACTTCTTGAGAGGTTGATTTACTTTGCCCATACAAGACCAAACATTTCATTTGTTGCGAGTCCATTACACATTAGGTTAAAGGATTTCTCCCACGACGGAAGATGCAGGGTTTGAATCCCTCCTTAATGAAATTATTGGAGGTTGAACTATATTGCTGGTTGGGTATGGGATCTACCATGTTATAACTCTTTGGTCTCGTCCTAACCGGCATGAAGGTCGAGTGAAATGTCATTAAATGAAGTGCAAGGTGAGGAATCATAACAGATTTTTCGCTGCATTTAATTGTTCCTTACACCAACAACTTTATGTATTTAAAATTTTTGGTTGATAACAAAAATGCTACAGAGTTGACGACCTAGTCAGGATGCCCCGCTGCATTTATTGGTTCCTTTCAGCAACAACCTTGTATATTTAAAAATTTTCATCTTTCTGTTTTCTTTTTCTTAACTGAACTTTGATTTTTATTTAGTCTAACTCTTCAATGCCTTAGGTGGAGAGGGAGAGAGGAATTACTGTTAAGGCTCAAACTGCAACCATGTTTCACAAGTACAATCGATCTGGTCACAGCACAAATGAAAAGCGAAGTTATTTACTGAATCTTATTGACACTCCTGGCCATGTTGATTTCAGCTATGAAGTATCAAGATCCCTAGCAGCTTGCCAAGGTGCTCTTTTGGTTGTTGACGCTGCGCAAGGTGTTCAAGCACAAACTGTCGCTAACTTCTATCTTGCTTTTGAGTTGAATCTCGCGATAATACCTATAATCAACAAAATTGACCAACCTACTGCTGATCCAGATTCTGTTAAAGCTCAGCTAAAATCAATGTTTGATCTTGACCCTGATCAAGCTCTCTTAACATCAGCTAAAACAGGGCAGGGTCTTGAGCAAGTACTTCCTGCTGTCATTGAGCGCATACCTCCTCCTCCAGGGAAGAGCACTTCACCTTTGCGTATGCTTTTACTGGATTCATACTATGATGAATACAAAGGAGTAATATGTCACGTGGCTGTTATTGATGGAGTGTTATGCAAGGGAGATAAGATATCTTCTTCAGCCACTGGTCAAGCCTATGAAGTTTTCGATGTTGGTATCATGCATCCTGAGCTCACTCCTACGGGAACACTTCTAGTTGGACAAGTGGGGTACATTGTGAGTGGCATGCGATCAACTAAAGAAGCGCGCATTGGAGACACCCTTCATCACTGTCGAAGCATCATAGAACCACTTCCTGGTAAATATATCACTTTGCTCTTAAAAGGCTCCAAATTTTTAAGTTGCAATTTTGAAATTGAGGAAGCTTTTGGGAGTATCTTCTTCCCACAATTGGTTTCAGCCTGTGTAACTAGGCAGCTTGACAGAAAGACTTTAGTATATGGTCTGGAGTACTTTCTTTAATACATTAGCTTCATAGTTCTTGTGAGCAAATTATAGCGGATTAGTTAATTAGTTGATTGCTTAGAGTTTTCATGCCTCTTTAGATGACAAAGCCTATCTTATGTGACTTTTATTTAGCCTGTCTTATGACTTCTCCTTTTTTATTTGGACCTTTTTACTGATAGGTTTCAAGCCTGTGAAACATATGGTATTCTCAGGCCTTTATCCAGTTGATGGCTCTGATTTTGAAGCACTTAACCATGCAATTGAGAGACTAACATGCAATGATGCCAGTGTGTCTGTCAATAGAGAGAGTAGTACAGCACTGGGTTTGGGTTTCAGGTTTGGCACCACTTCTCTCACAATTCAATTCTTCATATATATATATATTTATACATTGTCTAAAAAGTAAGAGTGTGTAAAACTGGGAGATTGAGACATGCTCCTCAAACAACAACAAAACACATACAAACGGGCTTTAGTTCTCAAATATGAAACAATCACGAATCAATTCCTTTCTATTAAATTTAAAAGATTTTATTTTCACTGTGTTTGATGTCTTCATTTTCCATGGAAATATTTGTGGTTACTGTATTCAACATGCAGATGCGGCTTCTTAGGATTACTTCATATGGATGTTTTTCATCAGCGGCTTGAGCAGGTATTGCCATTTTTCTTTTGACAGAAACCTGGTAGTGAAACTTGGTGTATAATTACTCCCTTAGGTAACTTGCTTCTTAAGGTCATTTCCTAGTTGTAAATGTAAACCATCGATAAAACTAAGGTTTGGCTCTTTCATTTCGAACTATCAATCACATATCTATTTTATATTATTTTTATATATTGAAAATCCCTGCTCCTGAGGGAAGATTATTAAAATCCGTGCTGTATGTGGATGACAGGAGCACGATGCCCATGTTATTTCTACAGTCCCTACTGTTCCTTATATTTTTGAGTTTTCTGACGGAAGGTATTTGCAGTAAAAAGATTGTGCTTTATAAGAATTTCATCGTGTTGGATCCTGAAAATTGATGCTTTTCTAGCAAACTTCAAGTTCAGAATCCTGCTGCAATGCCCTCTAATCCAAAGAACAGAGTGACTGCTTCTTGGGAACCTACAGTGTTGGCTACAATAATAATTCCCAGTGAGTAAGGTCCAGTTTCCTTTAAATTCTTTTTATTATTTCCTCTTTATTTTTCCATGGTGATGGCATTTTTCTTATGCAATTTTAATTGATTATTATTGACAGATATGTGGGACCTGTAATTACGCTTTGCTCTGAAAAGAGAGGGCAGCAGTTGGAGTATTCGTTCATCGATAGGTGCTTACATGTTTATGAAGTTTTTCTGCAGTTTTTGTTTTCTTTCTAATTGTTTCTTGTCTACTAATTTTTATCATATCTTATAACTTTTTTTTGCTTTACCTTCGTAAGCTTCCTCATAGTTTGCCAATCCATGTTTTTACAGGATCCTTTTTTTTTTTTTTTATTAATTCTAATTATGAGTTTCATTGTGCAGTCAACGAGCATTTATGAAATATCGCTTGCCTTTGAGGGAAATTGTTGTTGACTTCTACAATGAATTGAAGAGTTTGACATCGGGCTATGCATCATTTGACTATGAAGATTCAGAGTCTCTCTCCTCTCTCTGTCTCTCTCTCATATGCTTGCATGGTACGTTTTGCTCTGGTAAATTGTATTTGGATGTTCTGATAGATTTTTTGGGCAATGAAAACAGGTATCAACAAGCAGATTTAGTGAAACTTGACATCCTCTTGAATGGGCAACCAGTTGATGCAATGGCCACCATTGTTCATAATTTGAAGGCACAACGAGTTGGTCGTGAGTTGGTCGAAAAACTGAAGAAATTTATTGACAGGTTTTGGTTTAAATTACTATTCACTTTCTTATTTTTTAATTGTTCTAAATTAGATTGAGGTTTATTGTTGAACAGACAAATGTTTGAGATAACAGTTCAAGCTGCAATTGGATCAAAGATCATTGCAAGAGAGACGTGAGTTTACCAGATACTTCTTAAAATTCTCCCCTAATGTTAATTTATTTATTTTTTTCATTATTGGTTGAAGTTTATCTCTGCCTCGATATTAGGATCTCGGCTATGAGAAAAAATGTTCTTGCCAAATGTTATGGTGGGGATGTTACTCGAAAGAGGAAACTCTTGGAGAAGCAAAAAGAAGGGAAAAAGCGAATGAAACGCATCGGCTCAGTCGATATACCGCAGGAGGCATTTCACGAGCTTCTCAAAGTTTCATAGATAGCAAAATGGCTGGTATTTGAACTTAACTAATCATTTCAATAATTACTCAGCACCAAATAGTCCTGAAAAAGATGTTTCCATTTTTATCTCTTTTTTTTTTGGTTTTCCAGATGAAGTTTGGAGCTGAGAAAACACAGTGGAACCAAGGTTGGATCTAATTTCCAAAAAGTACCCAACAAGGAGCGTTTGCAACCTTTGCCAAATTTATTAGATGTGGGTTGAATCCTGATATCTTGGACTGGAAAATGGTACAATTTACCACCTTTTCACTTGGCCAACCCATGGATGGATAAGTTAGGCATTGTTTCTGATATATACCATGAGATTAGCGAACGAGTTTTGTTATGATTTGATATATTTAATGATTTTTCCAATTACTCTCGTTATCTTTACAAGACTACGGTAGCCCAAGTGCTTGGTTTCTTAGTTCGAGGGGTACATTTGGTTTCTTACTCCTAGTGGTTTTCCGGTGGCTAAGATAATATTATCAAACCTGCCTAAAATATTTAGCCCAAAATTGAAATTCTAATTTTTTTTTTTTTTTTTGAATTAGCTCTCAAATTTACAATTTAAAATTTAACTTTACGGGTCATTTGTAGTTGATACTTAAACAAATTAAACTTCTATCTTTTGTATATGAGGAAAACGACCATGTTATTGTAAAATTTTGATAAATTGATCATGTGTTCTGCATGAGATATCTTCTCTCCCTCTATACAAGAACAAATATCAAAAGCATAAAATGAGAAATAACCATATAATAAAATATTGTCCTCCCAAGACTAAGAATCAGAATGTAAGAATACTTTAGTTTAAATAACTAGGTCAATGAAAAAGATATAAAAAGAAAATCTATGCAGAGAGATTCTTGAACAAAACCAAAACCAAAACCAAAACCGTGGAAATGAGCTCTTTCTCAAAGACATCCAACGGACAATGCATACTAATGCTATTGACGCGTTCACGCTTAACATAAAATTGACAGCAAGTGCAGACAAATAATTTGCAAGATCTGCTCGAAATAATTGCTTTAGAAGTGAATAACTATTCTTGAAAATATAATCCGCTAATTAGTATATCTCAAAAGTCCTTTTCAAATTAAGGATACTTAGAAAAGGGTGGAAGCTTCAATTAATCATTGATAGTCAAGCCTTACATAATAATTTCAAATTAAAAGATAAATATATGTCTCTTTTTTAATCTATAAAGCTCGTAGCAAAAAAAAGGGGTTAAAATCGATTTAAATTTTAAATTATAAATTTTTTTTAAAACAAACCATTAATTTTATCATTTCAAATCTTAAACTATAAAAAACATAATAAATAAAACTTTGACGGACGGCCAATCACTATATGTTCTATGTATACGCCCTAAATAGACGGTCGATCTAAAAACAACAGTTGTTCTTTCTGAACACGTCGGATCGGACAAACGATTAGGGGGTGGAGACTGTCTGTTCCACGTGCGGTGCAAGGACTGAAGAACTGACGATCGTTCTTTGAGACACGATCGTCCGTTCCAAGGAGCAATACGAGAACGGACAGCCATGTTCTGAGAACGGATAGCCATGTTTTGAGAACGGCCACTCATTTTATCATCAGAGATGAGAACAGACGGCCGTGTTCTGAGAACGGCCGCTCATTTCATTATTAGGGATGAGAACGGACGGCCGTTCCATTAAAATAGCTGTCCGTTGTTAAAAATTAGGGGTGAGAACGGAGGGTCACTACCTCTACAACAGACTGCCGTTGTCAAAATTAGTGCTAGAACAGAGGGTCACTACCCCAACAACAGTCGTCCGTTAAGCAAATAGAGGTCAGAAACTGAGAAAGCTTCAGAAAATCCACAAATCCTCTCGGCCATTTTGTGTTCTTCTTTTTTGCAAAATTTGACCGACTCACGCCCCACCTTGTTTATTGCTCCATTCGCAATTGTTTTGATTGATTGTCATCCAAAACCTCACAAATCTGAGATTCAAAATTCAAAAATCACAAATTTGGCTTGAATTTCTAATTACCCTCCTCAAATGGCTGAGCGATTGGTTATTAGACGAAAAGTTAGGCTGATGGAACGTGGGGCACTGTCAACATCGCAAAGAGGTTCGATTTAAGGTGACCCGATGGAATGTCGACCCACCATGTCAATGCCAAATGTGTCGCGAAATCGACCTGGGTTCTTGTCGACTGAATTTTGCAATCAGATATGCCGAGAGCAGTTTGAGCTGATCTGCTACACTGCTCAGTCATGCATTCGAAGACCGTCAACTTTAATGGTTGAGAGTCCTTGGAGATCTAGTAGATGTTTGACAGAATCAACCTCCACAGTGTCTACCGTTTGCGAGGTGATAGTTGCGACCGACCTCCACGGTGTCTACCTTTATGTATGTCACTAGAACAGAATACTTCATTCAATTTTGACAAAGACTGTTTGGAAGCTTTTAACCTGTTGAAGCAGAAATTAATAACCGCGCCTGTGATAGTAGCACCTGACTGGTCCATGCTATTTATTCTGATGTGCGATGCCAGCGACTATGCAGTGGGAGCAGTATTGGGACAGAAGAGAGATAAAATATTTCATTCCATTTACTATGTCAGCAAAACACTCAATGATACTCAGAAAACTATACAACTACAGAAAAAGAGTTACTCAAAGTAGTATTTGCTTTTGATAAATTCAGAGCGTATTTGATAGGAACAAAGGTAATTGTATACACTGATCGTGCAGCCATCAAGTATCTGGTCACAAAAAAAGATGCTAAACCAAGACTAATCTGTTGGGTACTACTTCTTCAAAAATTTGATTTGGAAATCTACGACAGGAAAGACTGCAAGAACCAAGTTGCAGATCATTTATCTCGGTTGGAAAATATGAGCAAACAGTAACAAAGAGAAAGCATAAAAAAACCATTTCCAGATGAATAGATGTTAAAAATGGATGTATCTTTAGTGTCATGGTATGCAGATTTTGTGAACTATATTGTAAGTGATATCATTCCTTTTGACATGCAATATCAGCAAACAAAAAAGTTTCTGGAAGATGTGAAACAATATTTTTTGGATGAACCTTTCTTCTTTAAACAATGGGCTGACCAACTGTTGAGGAGATGCGTTCCAGAGGAAGAAATGGATTCAGTGCTACAACAATGCCATGCATGACCATATGAAGGACATTATGGAGTTACACGCACCACTGCGAAAATTCTACAATCAGGTTTGTACTGGCCCACTCTTTTTAAGGATGTCAATACTTTTGTGAAAAAGCTGTGACAGGTGCCAAAGGGTAGGAAACATTAGTCGAAAACATGAGATACCACTTACTAATATTATGGAGATCGAAATATTTCACGTTTGTGGGGATTGATTCATGGGACCATTTCTAACATCTTTTAGTAATCAGTACATCCTCTTGGTTGTATACTAAGTTTCAAAATGGGTAGAAGCAGTAGCGTTGTCAAACAATGAAGGAAATGGTGTTCTACTATACTTCTCCATAATATTATATGAGCATGTAATTTTAAGTGATATTGCTGAGTAACCAGAGACTTTCATTACCAATGTTAACAATCACTTAAAAAGATAGTGTGACTCATAAGAGAATGTAAAAAAAAAAAACCTTTTAAATCTAATTAACATAGGAAAAACATTGAAGAGTTAGTAATCTATAATATTAACTATGAAGTTTAATTTTGATGATTGAACTTAACAAGTTGAAAGGGAGTTTGAGCGCACACACTTTGGAAAATCATTTTGTTGGAAAATAACTCTATGTTAATTGACCTTAACTGTTTTACTGTATTTTTCATAAGATTACAAATTTCGAAATATCCTGAAAATTGCATGAAATTTATTAATGTTACCATGAGAATTATTTAATATTGATTTTATTTTGCATCACTCGATGACAAGTAATGGTTCAAGTGTTGGGGTATTTATAACTTTTAAAATAGAGTTATTTTATACTATTTTTATTTAATAAAAATAGTATGATTTAAGTGAATATAAAAGGAATTTGGTCAAAATTACAGAAATTGCCGTAGGTTGTTATAGCATTGAAAGTTCTTGAAATTTTAAGGATTTTTATGTATATTTTCAGAAAAATCAGATTATTAGCAATAATTTGAATTTTTCTTGTTATCACATTTGACCACATATTTATTAGCAGGAAAGTAGAGATGAAATATTAGATTTTTTTTGAATGACCAAAAGAGAATGAGCAATTGTAAGAAGAAATTCTTAGAATCAAGGAATGAGAGAAAGAGGTGGGCTAAAAAAGAAAGGAAAAATTGGTTTTGAAGAAATCATCATGGTTTTTTGGGGCGGGTAAGCAGAAAAGAGGTGGTGACAAAAAGGAGATCTCTCCTCTCTGATCTTCAACGTCTTCCTGCCAGCGGAATTGTCTAGAGGATTTGACATCAACAACTTTTCTTCTTCTACTTTTTATTTTTCCTTCGATGAATATTTTTATTTTGGATTTTATTGTCATGATTTTGGACTAAAGTTTTAATCTTGGTTATGAGAAAAAGTACTTGTTACGTGCTTTATTGAGATCTATGAAATTTGGCTTATTTTTCTATTGAATAATCTATCATGATGTTTGTTTCTTAATTCGAGTTGTGTCGACGGGCAAATTTGATGTTACATGTTTCTATTATATCGAGAGTTAGATAGAAATTTTGAGATGCATGATTGATTAAGTAAATTAAATTGTTACAAAATTATGACATTAATTTATTTAGCATTGAAAATATGACTTTAAAAAAATTCGAATTAAATTTTGTCTTTCCAAAGGTCGAAAGAAATTTTAAAACGAACTTAACTAGGCAATTTGAAAGAACTGTAGAAATTATTAGTTTTTTGCTTTTCAGCAGAAAATATTGTAGCTTTGTATGGTATTAGTAGTGAATTGCATGTAACGAAAAAATTGATCATAACCAAAGCTTTCATCATCGTAATCTTATTAAATTATTTTAATTTATTTCTTTATCATATCTGAGTAAACTCTAATTTTATAATATTCTACCATTCACGTCATTTTCCTTTATATTTCATTTTTATTTTATATAATTTTACCAATTAAATTTAGTTAAGATTATTTTTGTGGGATTGACTTTTACTTACTCTTTATTACTTTCTTAGTGACACGTGCACTTGCCTTAGGTGTAGAAAATCATTAACAGTAATTGGTCGGAGCAAGTGTCCTTCAGATGACAATCGTCTAAACAAATAATAGGTCGGTCACGCTGCTGCAAACCTGTCTTGCAAGTAACCATACACATGTTCATTCTTTCAAATATGCATGACTCATTCTAGCTAGAGTCCACTAGGTAACCATGTATTCTCACTGTTCTACCTGGATTTTATCTACATATTTCTTTTGTATACGACCACAATAGTTTGTATTGTTCACTGCTCCTCCCGTCATTAAGTTTTAGATCATCGCTTCTTGCTATTCTCGCAAGACTGGTGTGATGTTCCCATTCAAATCATTCCTCACCGTCTCGATAATAGAAAGAATTTCTCATGTAGGTTGACTTTTGAACATATCCAAATAATGGTTTAACATCCATTTTGCAAGAGCGTAACACTTCTCAATTTTTCTTGCACAACTGTGAGAATCAGTGTACCTCTTTATTTGGAATGTAAGCTCATTTTGTATAATCGAAGCATGCAGTCGCCCCTCACATCCGTCTTCACACACGGCCGTGAGTCGCCGAGTTTTACTTTTAGTGAATTTAATGTTTTATCCATTATTCATAACATACTTGACTATTTCTTTTCTAATGACCTATAGAGAATTTATTCTGACAAAAAAAAAACTCATAGAAATTTCTTCCTTTATCGGTATACTTTCTGTCTCGTCATCCTCCAACTCGATTGGTGTTAGAAGCTCATTGTCTAGGGTTTGCAAGGTTGAATGAATCTCTATTTCTCCATCACCTTCTAAGTGATCGAATGCTCGAAGATCACCGTATCTGGGCGTGTCGTCTGAATACCAATTAGAATCCATCAACGTTGCTAATAAAGAGAAAAATTACGCCGTTAGAAATACGATATCGCTAGAGGTATCACGGTTTTCGAGATTTGTGAATTTAGCGTTAAGGGTCATCTCCTTATATAGGAAGGGAGAACGGACGACTGTGCTGCCTAGCCCGTGATAATTATTGAGTTATGGGCCAGACATGACACTAATTGAGGGAACGAACGGCCGTGTCTCGAAGAACGGTCGTCCATTCTCCAACCCGTGCACCGCATGTGGAACGAACATTCTCCACCCCCTATAATTGTCTGTCTGATCCGTCGTGTCCAGAACGGACGACTGTTGTTTTTATATCGACCGTTTGTTTCGAGTGTATACAGTGAACGAACGGTGATCGACCATCCGCTAGGGTTTAATTTGTTATGTTTTTTATAATTTAAAGTTTAGATCGATGGAATTGATAGTTTAAGATTTTTTTATAAAAAAAAAAACATAATTTAAGGTTTAAAAATGTACTTTTTTTTATTTTTGGGTAGTGTACGACTAATTCACTTAAAACAGCCAGCCTCTAAAGTGAAAAATCTATGACAAAAGTCATGGGTTTTGTATTTTAGGAAGAAGATGGGTGGTCCAACTGGGCCAGCCATTTGCCTCCCCCTAAAATATAAAAACCCGTGACTTTTGTCACGGGTTTTTCTCAGTAAAGAGCAGCCGTCCTCTTCCCCCCTATATAAAGTCCTTCCCATTTGGTTTTCAAATCACACCAAATTTCAATACCATTTCGACTATTTTCTTATTCCGGCGAAATTTTTCCGCGTTCACCTACTAGGTACGAAAGTTTTTTTTTTTTAATTTTATAATTTACGTTAGGGATATAAAAAAAATTCATATACAAGGTGTTAAACCGAGATTAAATTTTTTTTATTTAAATATTGCTAATATATTTCTTTACATTAGCAATGACTAATTTCTTGTTTCGACAATATTTCTCTACATTCACTAGCCAGGTACGAAATTGATTTTTTTTTATTAGATATCTATTTATTATACCGTAAATAATTGGATCGCATTTAGTATCGTTTCTCCTACCGTGTATTAAGTGGTGCAATTGTATTGTGGCGAGTTCTATCTAGGAGACTAGGTTTTAAGTGTAACCGTTTGTGACCCCTGCAGTCTTTTTTGGGAATTTACTTGGAAAACTAATTCTTTTTAAGAGATTATCGAGTATAGTCTTTCTTGGGAATTATCTTGATCAGTGCTCTCTACGTTTTAACTTTTTGATTTAATTACTTTTGTAGAATGTCAAATACAATTAATTTGTGACGGATATAGTTTTTTTTTTTAAACCATCAAACTTTAGGGTTTAAATTAAATAAATTCGTTTTACTTACGATTTTATAATATTTGCATAATTTATGAAGTTATTTTTTACGAACCATTTTTTTAAATTTTTTACGTTTTTCTCACTTACATAATTTTTATTTTAGTATTTTTTATTGTATTGATATAAGAATATTATAATAAAAAAATTTTATATTAGTTAATTTTATATTTTAACCAATAACAATTTTTGTTATTATTATATTTTATACAAAAATATTTGTTGTTTCTATATAAATTATAAAAATATGGACATTTTATTTTATTTTTATTTATTTTAATATTAGTTTAATATTATTCTTTATATTAGCAACGACGATGTATTATGATTCAAGTAGATCAGTTGATTTAGACGAGAGATCAACTAGTGATGTCGAAATGAATTACCCTTCGAACGACACGCTTGCATATGGTGATTTACAATCATTTGATCACGCAGATAAAAATGAAGAAATATTCGTGTATTCGATCTCTAAAACTCTAGACGATGAGCTTCGAACACCGGTCGGCTCGGATGACGAGTATGTGAAAAACAGGCTGGTAAGAGAACAAATCTCAATGAGATTTTTTTTGGGTAAACAAAATGTTTCTTTAGAAGAAATACGCAAATATTCTTTAAAAAATAGTTATGATATAAAATTGACTAAAAGTGAAATGAGGGGAATGATAGCTGAGTGTGAAAATGAATGTGGGTGGCAAGTCTATGCTTCGAGGATGCAAGACGAGCATACGTTTTAAATAAAGAATTTGATTGACTCTCACATCTGTTCGAAAAAAGTTGAGAATCGACATGTTTCAGCAAAATGGGTAGCGAAACATTAGCTGGATAGGTTCAAAAAATACCATACTTGGGACATCCCTTCTATTATCGAGAGAGTGAGGCAGGATTTCATTATCGACATTTCACTCAATCTTGCTAACAGAGCAAGAAGCGTAGCTCGAACCCTCAACAAAGGGAAGTACGACGAACATGCTGAATACCACTTCTGCCTCCGGCATATGTACACTAATTTCAAAAACTATTTTCGGAGCAGAGCATACAGAGATGAGATGTGGAATGCGAACAGGGCACCCACAGATGCCCATTTCTAGCATAAAATGCAGAAATTATACCAGCTCAATCAGAATGCTCACGCATGACTTCGAGCAGAAGAGCCTAAATAAAGGCTAGTTATGACTTCTCTTCAAATATCAAGTGTGAACTGGGATTAAATAATTTGTGCAAGTCATTCAATGCATTTCTTTTGCCGGTCAGGGACGAACCGATCGTGACTATATTCGAGATGATCCAAAAGCGCTTGATAACTCGCATCGTGAAGAAGTTTGAGAACTTGGCCTAATCAACAAATCTCTTGTGTCCCAGATAAGGAAAAATCTTGATAAGATGGCAAGTGCATCTGCAAATTGAAGTGCAACGTTTGCGGGAACTGAACGATTTTAGGTCAGCAACGAATACAAACAATTCATTGTTGACATGAATTTAGGTGTGTGCAGTTATATCATGTGGGAGCTTACAGGAATCCAGTATGTCCATTCCATTCCTTGCATGTACTAGATGGGAATAGCGCCGGAGAATTACGTGCATCGATGCTGTAACATAGCAAGATACCTGTAGATGTACTCACACTATATTCGTCCCATTAGCAGTCAACTAATATGGTCACCCGTAAAACGTATGCACAAAATCCTTCTGCCCAAAAGAAAGTACCAACCTGGTAGGCCGAATAAGGCAAGAGTACGAGATGCCGAATAGCCGTCAAGCTCAAGAATTAGTAAGAAGAACTCCACCGTGCAGTGCTATATATGTCGGCAGTAGAAACATAATACTCACAATTATTCTAACCGGGGATCAACTTTAGGCGCTGCTTCTCAAGATTCATTTATGGGATTCAACACCTTTGACGGGACGTAAGAATCTTCTGCATGCGGTCGTGGCAGAAATTGTTGAATCAATAATTTAATTTTTTAAGGTACCATTTATTAATTTAATTTTAAAAGATGATTGAAATTGTAATTATTTATTTTATTTTATTTTAGACCTAACAAAATTTACATACAACAACCGATAGTTTAAGGTTTAATATAAAAATAAACTCAATTTTAAAACATATATAATTTCACATTTCAATAAAATTGAAGTACATAAAATTAAAGTACAAAAACTAACATAAACTACGCTAGTGGGTCATCATCATCTTTGTTGGTGCCGTGGTTCGCCATCTAATACTAGAACCTCTCATTCATGTCTCTATAGGACTCAGCGAGATAATTTTAGGACTCAGCGAGATAATTTTAGGACTCAGTCACCTCTCTTTGAGAAGCGATCACCCACTCTGTCCCAAGGCGAGTTTATCGACTCTACCTAAGAGGTGCTGGATGTCCCGCTACTAGCTCTGTTGTATCTCAAATACTTGCTATAAATGCTGGTGGTGTGTCTACTGCATCTCATATATCAGTTGGTGGTGCGTCTGCTACATCTGATACAACTACTGCAGATACTGCCTCGTGTCTCATTCACTACCCTCGTCCTCTTGGAGGGCTAATGGCAAAGATGTGGTCTCATCCATCGGTACTGCCTGAGAGGTGGATGCCCCATGATTGCTCTTCTTCAGCACTCAAGCGCCATCGACTTCAACAATGCTCATGCGTATCATCTGAGTCGTGTCAAATACGTCGGTAGATCTAAGGGGTATTCTCTGCTCAACAGCTGGCAACCGAAACTCAGCTCGCTCGATAATCTTAAAAATCAGTGCCCTGTACGGGAGATTCGTTCTGGGTGCCCGCCCGACCTCACGCATGTGATTTAAAATCAAGAAGACAAGGTCAAAAGGCTTCTCGTTGCATAGTTTTTCCATGATATAGAGGTCCATCCAACCCACGAGATTTCGATGTCCCTCTCGCGGCAGAAGGGTGTATGCTAGCAAATTGCAAAGAATCTGACCTCTAACATTCAAATCTTTCGATCGGGGCTACACGAATGCCTCAATGTTGGAATTGTGGTGAATTTCTCGTAGGAACTCTACTTCCTTAAACAATATGAAAAAATGGTAGTCTCGGGAAATATGATAATATTGCTCTGCCCCTTCTATGCCAGCACTTCATTCACTATCTCTGAACGTATTATAAACTCCCTACCAAGGATGTACGTCCTCAAACTAGTCAAGACTCCATTTCTACTAGACGCTGTCAAGTTCGCGTAGAACAAATGAACTATTCTCTTGCAAGTATTACCAGTCAATGCATTAACCCCGTGTATGTCGATATTCTCAAACATCTCTTCGATCCCTATTGAATATTGAAACCTCTCGTTCATGTCTCTATAGGACTCAGCGAGATAATTTGAGGACTGAGTCACCTCTCTTTGAAAAGCGATCACTCCACTCTGTCCCAAAGAGAGCTCATCGACTCTGTCTATGAGGTGCTGGATGTCTTGCTGCTGGCTCTGCTATATCTCGAGCACTTGCTGCAGATGTTGGTGGTGTCTCTGTTGCATCTCATATATCTTTTGGTGGTGCGTCTGCTGCATCTGATACAGCTACTGCAGATATTGTCTCGTGTCTCATCCACTAACTTCATCCTCTTGAGAGGCTAATGGCGGAGATGTGGTTTCATCCATCGGCACTGGTTGAGAGGTGGATGTCCCCTGATTGCTCTTCTTCAGCACCCAAGCGCCATCGACTTCAACGATGTCTATGCATATCATTTGAGTCATGTCAAATACGTCGGTAGATCTAGGGGGTATTTTCTACTCACCAATTAGCAGTCGAAGCCCAGCTCGCTTGATAATCTTAAAAATCAGTGCCCCATACGAGAGATTCGTCATGGGTGCCCGCCCGACCTCACACATGTGACTTAAAATAAGAAGCCAAAGTCAAAATGCCTCCCGTTGCACAGTTTTTTCCATGACATAGAGATCCATCCAACCTATGAGATTTTGATGTCCCTCTCGCGGCAGAAGGGTGTGTGCTGACATATTGAGAAGAACCTGACCTCTAACATTCAAATCTTTCGATCGGGGCGTCACAAATGCCCCAATGTTGGAATTGCGGTGAATTTCTTATAGGAACTCTACTTCCTCAGGCAATGTGAAAAAAACGGTAGTCTCGGAAAATATGGTAATATTGCTCTGTCCCTTCTATGTCAAACCCCAACACTTCATTTACTAGCTCTGAACGTATTATAAACTCCTTACCAAGAATGTACGTCCTCCTCCATTTCTACTGGACGCTGTCAAGTTTGCGTAGAACAAACGACTTATTCTCTCACATGAATCGTCAGTCAATGCATTAACTCCACGTATGCCGATATTCTCAAGTATCTCTTTGATTCTCATTGACTCCTAACCTCTAAATTCTATATTCATGCAAAAATTAATTGAATATTTTCCTAAATCCTACTCGAACTTTCTCGGACAATATTCATTCAAAAATTTCATACTGTCAAGTTCATCTACAACTAAAATAAAATATATCGTCATTGCTAATATAAAAAAAATGTTAAAATATACAAATATTAAAATAAATAAATAAAAAATAAAATATCCATATTTTTATAATTTAGATAAAAATAACAAAATTTTTGGTATAAAATATAATAATAACAAAAACCTTAATTTGTTAAAATATAAAATTAACTAATATAAAAAATTTTATTAAAATATTCTTACATCAATACAATAAAAAATATTAAAATAAAAATTATATAAGTGAGAAAAAAAGTAAAAAATTAAAAAAAATAACTTCATAAATTATGTAAATATTATGAAATTATAAGAAAAATAATTTTATTTAATTTAAACTCTAAAATAAATTGTCTCTATTATTTAAATTTAAATAGAAATTGTTAAAAGAAATTAAAAAATAATACAATAAAGAAAAATATTAATAGTCACAAATTATAATAATACTAGAAGTCGAGAGAATATTAAAATTCTTTTACATCAATATTGACAAAATTTTTTGTTTACAATAAAATAATAATAAAAAGTGTTTTTTTAGTTACACCATCAAATATAATAATAGTCCACTTTTTTCGTAAAATAACGAAACGTATCTTCATTTCTCTCAACTTCTCTTATTTCTTTTAATATAGGTTTCTTTAGATTATGAAACGAGTGAATTATTCAATCACATTGGTAGATCTTCCGATACGACATTGTGTAGGTAGTTATAAAATAATATTATAAAAAATAAAATTTATTAAAATAAATTATTATTTTTAAATAAGCCTCAAAGTATCGATTTTTTTTATCTGCATAATAAAATAAATGAAGATAAGTTATATTAAGAAAATTAAATATTTTCAAATCTTTTTTTTATCGTAGTAGTAAAAAAAATTTACCAAAATGTACTATAACATAAAACGTTAAATTAAAAAAAATACATTCTTATCTTGCATATGAATAGTAAAGTTTGGTGATGAATAGTGAATATAAAACGTTAAATTAAAAAAAAAATTATCATACCTAGTAGGTGAACGCAGAAAAAACATCACCGGAATAAGAAAATAGTCGAGAGAGTTTTCAAATTTTGTGTGATTTGAAAACAAAATGAGGAGGTGTTTGTATAGGAGAAAAGAAAACGGCTGGTCATGTCACGAGTTTTTGTATTTTAGGAGGAGGAGAATAGCCGATCTAGTTGGATCGGTCGTCTTCTTTCTAAAATACAAAATTAGTGACTTTTGTCATGAGTTTTTCATTTTAGAAGACGACTGGTCCTTGGACCAGGCTTCCTCTACAAAATAGGATAGCTGGTTCAAGTGAACCAGTTGTCCATTCCCTAAAAATAAAAAAATGTACATTTTTAGTCCTCTTCGGAAAGATCGGCCTCCTCAACTCCCTCCAGATTGAAATTGTTTATTTATCAAAAATTTTAATCAAATTTTAAAGTTTTTTCTATGAATAGTAAATATTGAAGTTTTTTTTTTTTTGGAAAACCGATACTGTTTTTTTTAAACCCAAAAAAATATGGAAGCTGCCTCGAAAGCCAAATATGTGTAAATAAAAGGGTAGCTCCACAAACGGAACTTCTTTTCCAATTATTACGAACAAAGGGATCCTCTCCATCTTCATCCACAGATTAATCAATTGCTCGTTTTCGTTTTCCATTTCCTCTGCCTCTCTTCTGCCACCTCTGACTCTGCAAATTCAGCTCCGGTGTGTATCATTACGATTTTCGGAAGCGGTTTCCGGTACATCATCTTCTCCTTCTTCATCGTCACATAAAATCTCCTTTATATCATCCGAAATACTCTTTAATTTGCTTTGATTTTAATCAGATCTGGAGTTTTTGTTTTCAGTACGAGGAGAATGTATGGATTTGAGGCTCTCACGTTCAACATTCATGGAGGATATCTGGAGGCCATCGTACGGGGACATAGGGCTGGTTTGCTTACTGCCGCTGATTACAACAATTTGTGCCAGTGTGAAACTCTAGATGACATCAAAATGCATCTCTCCGCTACCGAATACGGTCCATATCTCCAAAACGGTGGGTCATCGTTATCATTTATAATTCTCTTTCATTTTTCCTTCTACATAGCGCGGTCGGGGGTTTGTGAAAGTTAATTGTTTGATCCCTCCGCCTTTGCATCAATATTTCATCATTGGAATGGGAATTTCTAGACCCAAAAGAACAAATGTGAAATATTTTTATTATATTATAATTCTTCTTGACTGTATTCTGTACTTAGACTTTAAAATTTGTAAATCTGATAATACGATTCCGAATTTATAAATGAAATTGATTCGGAGTATTTTTGTTTGTGGAACAAAAGTTTATTTTTCTTTCTTACCTTTGTTGCGATTTTAATGTCAAATAAAATTTTCTCTGCTGCTGAAAGTCATTGTGGCGAGACTAATATTGAGAGACTGGGAGAGTGGCTTGGAAGCTGAAAAGATGAAAATTGACCCGAAAAATATATTGTCACGGCGGCGGTCATAGTTTTGATTATTGTTCTTGATATCTGCTTTCAGAGCCTTCTCCATTGCATACTACAACAATTGTGGAGAAATGCACTCTTAAGCTGGTTGATGAGTACAAACACATGTTGTGCCAAGCTACCGAACCTATGACAACTTTTCTAGAATATATCACGTATGTGAAGTTCCATATTTTAAGTTTTCTTGGCATATTTTCTCTGATAACTAATAATTGATTCGGCAGGTTTTGTTGAGCACTAGCTCAGCCCATATATAAGCCTTACATTAGGCTCTAGAGCCTTCTGGAAGTTTGTTTTTTTAATGCTTGTTCAGACCATTGTTTTCTGATCAACCACAAAGATTGCCCTTAGCTGTCAATTTTTTTAATGACTGATATCCTTATCCTAATTAATTTATTGGTTCTCCATGACAAAAAGAAATTACCTCATACAGTTAACAAAAGCCTGTAAACAGTACGTACAAGGACAAAAACTGGAGTTCAGATCCAGTTGTTTATCTTTCATATTTTTGTTACTTTCATCTTAACCTCTTTCTATTTATTTTGATTTTGAATAAGATATGACGCTGACGGACTTGTGCAACATAATGCAAGCAGTTTATAACGCTGCTTAACCAGTTGGGTGAACTGGTCCAATATGAATTCGTATTTATCTGCATTATTGGTACCAATGGAATATGCCATGGATTATCAAGTGGAAAAGGAAATCGATTTACTAGCTCTCAAAAATTTATGTTACTGTTTCTTTCATCCAGGTATGGCCACATGATAGACAACGTTGTGCTCATTGTTACTGGAACTTTGCATGAGAGAGATGTTCAAGAACTTTTGGAGAAATGCCATCCGTTGGGGATGTTTGATAGGTATTCTCACTTTCTAGAGATTTCTTAACGAAACATTGAACAGTTGATAAACTATTTCCAATTTACCTTCAGCATTGCCACCTTGGCAGTAGCTCAAAATATGCGGGAACTTTACAGATTAGTGCTTGTTGACACTCCTCTTGCTCCATATTTTTCAGAATGTATCACATCGGAGGTATAATGACCATCGTTGCTTGTATGCTATGTTAATATCAATTCTAGTGTTTTCCTAAATAACTTTGCTGCTGAATTTTGTTTTTCATCGTAAAAAGAAAACTTAGTGGATCCTGTATCAATAACATTTCAAAACAAAATTGAGGAAAAAGGAATGGTGAATGACTTCTTTTAGGTATGGTTGAAGTCCTTTGAGCCGAGAGAGGACTACTAGGAGGTGGATGTTTTGGTTAGAAAGGATGATGCCCCACAACAAATTGAGTTTGTTTTCTCCCCTTTTTAACTACAAACTCAGCTCAACAACTACTATTGGTGGTTATAATCAGTAATAACCACCAAATACAAACTAACTATGAACTCTCTTATCCCTCCTTGCATAAGTAAATTGTAAAAGAGGTTTATCAGACTCTTTTTGAAGTAATCTATATTAGTTGTCCAAGGCATACTGCAGATTTGATTCTCTTTCTCTCTTCTCCCAATGTTAATCAAAATGTTGAACAATTTGTAGAGCATTTTCAAAAATTTATCATGGTGTCAAAAAAAGTTCTACATGTGACTAATCTTTGATTTAACTCTGCTGCAGACTAAGTCAATTCCTTAAGTTATTTAATGAATGTGTTTTGGGGATGATCCATCTCCTATTGGTGCATCACTAAGATTAAAGATTGTTTATTTATACATCTTTGAGAATATTGGTGATTATACTTGTATAATTGATCTTCCAACTGATGTAAATATTTTCAATACTTTTAACATTGCTTATATATTTGATTAATTTCCTGTAGATGAGGTTTCTTTCTAACCACAAAATTTGAGACAAATTCTCTTTTAAACAGTCTCTCAAAAGTGACCATGTTCAGATCTGGGAAACTCGAGAATAGGTTTGTTAGATATCTTGAAATAGATTTTATATCAATTTTGAAGCTAAACCGAATATGAGTTAATGTATGCTTTTAGGTCTAGATTACCATTTCCCTTACATAGAACTTTCTTTCCTAGCGATCTTTTTAGATATCTCAATATGCAATCATCAATTTCAATGATCTTTATTAGGATCATGCATAAATTGACTGACAATGCAAATAAAGTCTGTAATGTTGGTTCTTTGAGCTTCAGAACTAATATTTGATATTTGATAGGTTTTGTATTATCCATATTCAATTGCTTGTTTGCCTCTATTGGAGGGCTTGCTAGTTTAAATACCAGCATCCATGGTTTATCCCTGATACCATGTAGCTCTGAAACCATGTAGAACTTTTAGGAATTAAATTTCATTCAGATCTCAAGGAGGAAATTACAATCACATAGTACACTAAATTATATTTTTGGAATAATTCAAAAAAGGGAAGATTGCTTAATTATTCTAATTACAATGGTAACCTAAAAAATAGGAAAGATAGAAACTTTCATTGTAGGAATGCAACTGTGAAGAGTTGTTTTTAGGAAAGCATTGTGTAATTCTTTCCTAATTCGTGTGGTTAAACAATAGACTGAATTTGCTTGATAATCTTAGAATTACCATGAAGATTTAGGTGATTCTTGATGGCAGAGCAATCTTCAAAATGTTCCTTTTTTTTTAGCTGTATTCAGAATGTGAATGGGGTTAGGGATGCCTAAGAGTCTAAGGTTTGGCTATCATGTGAGACTCGGGTTTCTAGGTTGAATCATACATTAATCTTTTTGTCAGTGAGCTAGTGCTGAACTTGGGGAAGAGTGTTTTGAGATCAAAGGCACCTCCTAATGTGTTGTTTTCACTTGGATTCCTGGGATAGGAAGATATTCTAACTTCATATAATCTGAAGCTTAGAGGCTTCTTTATGCCAAATAGATGTGTGTTTTATGAGACGGAGCATAGAGGTTTTTTTACAGTGTTTTTTTTATAATTAACTCCCATTCGGTTGTATGTTTAGTGCATCATTACAGTTTTATTCACCAATAAAATAATAAACTGAAGCTTAGAGGCTTCTTTATGCCTAATAGGTGTGTGAATATATTGAGTTGTTCAACATTTACGTGATTTTTGGTGACCCCAGGATTTGGATGACATGAATATTGAGATAATGAGAAATACTCTTTACAAGGCATACCTTGAGGATTTTTACAGGTTTTGTCAGGTGACAACTGATGCCAAATTATGAAACTTCTATCTTTTTTTTCGCACATGTTCTTCCAAGCCGCACACATTTTTTTATATCCACTTGAATTGTTGGATCAGAAACTTGGTGGTGCAACTGCAGAGATCATGTCTGATCTCCTTGCCTTTGAGGCCGACAGAAGGGCTGTCAATATTACCATAAACAGGTACTCTTGATTTAAAGAATTTAGACCTGGCTAGTTTTTTATCTTTCCAACTTCAAGATTATTTTTGTGATTGATGTATTTTGTACAGTATCGGCACAGAACTTACTCGAGATGATAGGAGAAAACTATATTCTAGTTTTGGTCTTCTGTAAGCCCTATCCCAGTAATATTTTATTTTAATTTTTGCTTAAATTGTTCTTTGGATAGTTTTATTTTACAAAGATACTTTCTTTCAACAGGTACCCCTACGGTCATGAGGAACTTGCTGTTTGTGAGGACATTGATCAGGTCTCCGCAGCTTTATACTTTTGATACTAACTCTACCGGTGGCGTAAAGGCCTTATTTCTGCCTTCTCGCAAATGACAATTGACTCTTCTATAGGTCCGTGGTGCAATGGAAAAGTATCCTCCATATCAGTCTATTTTTGCTAAACTATCCTATGGAGAGAGCCAAATGCTTGACAAGGCGTTCTATGAAGAGGAAGTGAAAAGGCTTTGCCTAGCATTTGAGCAACAGGCATGTTTTCTTCTCATTAGTCATTCATAGGCCATACACTTCTGTTAATTCTTCGTGGGATTATGGACTTGTCACTGTAGTTGGTCATTTTGGCTTATGTGACAGTAACCAATTCGCGTGTTAAAAAAAAAAGGATTTCTTCAACCCAAATCTGTCTAGTATCTCTCTCTCTCTCTCTCTCCTTCTCTGTTCCTCTGCCTAAATCTTTAACTAATTCTTCCTGTCCTTAAATTTCAGTTCAGTTCTTGTTTTGCTTAATATTGTAGTATTTTTCATTTCATGCAGTTCCACTATGCTGTTTTCTTTGCATATATGAGATTGAGGGAGCAAGAGATCAGAAATCTGATGTGGATATCAGAATGTGTGGCTCAGAACCAGAAGTCAAGGGTTCATGACAGTGTTGTGTTCATATTTTAGTTCGAGTTCATATCGTAGTCATCATCAATAATGCCAAATTATTTTTGCGTAATTGTCTGTAAATTTATCTTATGAATTTCAGAGATGGTCCGTCGATTTGACTTATGAGTTAATACCTTGTATTGGATGAGGAAATTCATGTTTTAAGAACTATTGAGCGTGACAGAAGATTACTTAAATACATGCACTAAATAAGATTCTCTCCATCATATTGTTGTTTTATTTTATGATTGAACTGTATTGTTGATGTGTGTTAATGCTTGTCGGGGTATTTTTATGCATAGATTATAAACTTAACACATGGCGACAGTTGTGGGATTATTTGTTGAATGAGTGGAACAAATTATGACATGGTAACAATGCAATGTGGATATAGGGCAACTTAAAAATCGATTAGTCAAAAAAAAAAAAGAAGCAAAAAAGGCGTTCTATGATGTTTATCAAACTCAAAATCGAATAAGCTCTCAGATCTGAAACACGACCTCCCTTGGCCCATGCCCACTCGGAGTTGAGACTCTGCTTTTCAATGAAGAAATATAGACGGCCTTTTGTAATGCAAATTGAGCAGTTGATTGCAAAAGAAACCTTTGCCATTATTAGGAAGAATCCAAAGATGTGACTCCATAATTTAACTTAAAACTGACACAACTCCATAAGCTACCCAACTTAGTTTGCCCAAAATTTTAATTTTGAGTTGGCGTGATCTAATATACCAGGTTGACTCAAACATTACCTCGACAACTCAACCAGTGGAAGTGAGGAACTAAGCTCCGACCCAAATGGCCTACCAAATATAATACAATCGTAAATAAAACTCAAAAAAGATCCGATCGACATAGTACAACCCAATTAAACTTAAATTGATTCAAAACTGATCAAATCAAATTGAGATGCCTCAAGATGGATCAAAGCTAAGGAGATGATCAATATGAACTAAGCTACTCAAATCAGTCAGAACCAATTTTTAGCTCGCAATCTTACAATTACAAACTAAATTGAAAAACACTATGAGTGATGCCACAAAACAATGAAGCAAGCAATATATTTTATATTCCGAATCATAGAAGTATTTATCCATTTAACATGTTTTGGCCTTAGCTCCAACTCCCAAATCTATTTACACAATTGATTTAAGGACTTGTTAGACATTGTAAACTATTCATGAGTTATTATGCTGATTAGGTACATCCTATTGGTGCTAATGCATGCTCGATGCATATTTGAAGCCCTACGTAATGGTAGTAAAATGTTAGTAACTTTTTATTGCGATAGTGCTAATACATTGTACAAGGCAGATATTTTCACTTAAGATGGCAAGTGTTCGGAAGATCGTGCGCTAAGGAACCCAATAAGTACCAAAATGAGTCGGCTATGAATTCCATCGAATGCAATAGTACGATAATAGTAATGATAGATAATGCTACAATGTATAGTTAAATGAAAGGCAATCTTGGACTACAATTGGGAAAAGAGAAGGATGTGAATAGTTGGTTGTAAGAAAATATTAGTATAACAACAATTTAACGAGTCTAGGAATAATTTTTTTTTATAACGATACTACTATATTATATTATATTATTTTTTTAAAAAACTAATTTTCACGTCAAATAATTATTGATGTAGTTATTATTTTATGTAGTGATTTTATTTGTAGGTACATTTTTAGACGAATAGAAATAGAGATTGATATAAGATTTTTTAGCTGCAGACGAGAATACAAATAAATATATTAATGCAAAAAATAGAGAATTCATATTGACGATTTATTTACTATTTAACTTTTTGTCAAGAGCTTCAATGAATGTATAAAACTGTACTTGAGTTTCTACTTATTGTGATTTTACTCTTCTTTTAAGGGTGTAATTGTAGGTTGACGCTCTAATTTAATTTAAATTTGATAAAATTATTATGATATAAATATATATTTCGCGAATTAACCATTTTGGTAGATTAACATCACGTCGAGGATGGCTCCAATTCGACTAGGGTGATTATTACTCGGAGCTCCCCCTTTCTACGAGCATTGAGAAACCGACTCCCGCCTCTTGCCTTCTCTCCTATTCTTGAACGCACTTTACCCTCTCCGCTCTTTTTTTCCTGCTTCACAGTTTGGTTTCAACTTCGCCGCCATGGCTGACGGCCATCTCTTCAATAACATTTCTCTGGGAGGCCGTGGAGGAACTGTCAGTGCCCTCTCTTTCAATCTCTGCCCTAAAATTTCCGTTTAGAGATTGTATTGTTGGTGTTTGAAGCCACGATTCATTATAACATGTCTGAAACTCTGTGTTATTTGGTTCGATTTACGTTGAGGGTTTTTATATGTTACTCTTGATGGGAGTTTGATGATTTTGAGTTTATTAGTTTGCTGTCTTGGAAACCTTGTATTTTCTCTTTTCTTTATGACGGCTGATGGAATTCAAATGATTGGTTTGCTGGGAAAAAGAAAAAGAGAGAAACGCTAGTGTTCTTTACTCTGTTGTTTGTTATATCTTCATTTTCAAAACCCTAATATGTTCTATGGACTTTTCTATAGTTTTGATCTTTTTGAGTGCTGCGTAGTTGTATGCCAGAATACTCTAAATGCGATTCTTATGTTGCCATGCTGGCTGTAATTTTTTCAAAAACTTTGGAAATCTTATAAGAGAGTTAAAAAGAGGGAAGGGCGAAGGAAATGAGGAAACTGCTTTATTTTGCTATTGCCGTCATCTCGGACTGCTTTTCCATGCAACTGTGGTTTAAGAAATTAATTTATGTTAGTGATGTGATGATATTTGGAATTCAGAATCCAGGACAGCTTAAAATATATTCAGGTGGGATTCTATGGAAGAAACAGGGAGGAGGTAAAGCAATCGAGGTAGACAAATCTGATATTATTGGGGTCACGTGGATGAAGGTTCCACGGACAAATCAACTTGGCGTGAGAATCAAGGATGGTTTGTATTACAAGTTCACGGGCTTCCGCGACCAGGTTTTTTTATTCCTCCTTTACTCAGTGTTAGGTTGAAAAATTGTATCTTGTGCTGGATACTTGGAGATGTACAACAGTTGCACTAGCCAATATTTTTTTCTAGTTAGTTAAGGTGGAATATATGAACGATAGAAAAAAAGTCAAGTCATATTTCTTTTGGCAAGTTATGAGTTTAGTTAACCCAACCAGGGCAGTCTAAGAAGATGCTTTAAAAAGCTTATTATAAAATTGAAATATGAAGAGATTATTACTACCCTAGTCAATGGTTCAGCTGTAAATGCTTATTATAAAATTGACACTGCAGAAATTATCTAGTTTTACTATCCTACTTCAAATGGTTTTTCATACCAGATCCTTTGCTCATTTAAAATGCATTATTCTAGTATTCCATTTTTCACTAAAGAGTAATAAGATAGAACTTCTTTTATTGAAAATTTAAGATTAGAATAATTATTGTTTTTTTGTATTCTTGTAGGATGTCACCAGTTTGACCAATTTTTTTCAAAACACTTGTGGAATATTTGCAGAGGAGAAGCAGCTTTCTGTTAGTGGTCGAAACTGGGGGGACGTTGATTTGAATGGTAAGGCAATGATTGGCATTTCACTTATTCAGTTTTTAATATTTTACTTTGGATGCGTACTGTATATATATTTGTTCTTCTGGCCACTGCTAGATGCTCTTGCATTTTTTCACTTAATGTATGATAATGCCAAAACATGTTGCGTGGAATGTTTCATTACCTGCTATCGTTTTTTTTCTTTCTTTGGGAGTTTTTATTAAAAAAATATTTTTAGGATTCTACCACATGTAATATGACACAATGATTATGGACAATCTATGATTGGGAGATTAGGTGATCCATTTTCAATTGAACGCCATGTTTTGAGGTATTTGATATTATTCAACCTGTCAGAGAGATCAAAATGCTCTTGAGAAAATTAATCAAACGATGAAATGCTAGAAAAAAAATTATAAGCATCAGTAGTTATATAATGTATTTTAAAATCGAAATGGTGCAACTTTCTTATTATGGCGTATGATTATTTGTAGGGAATATGCTGACATTTTTAGTTGGTTCTAAGCAAGCGTTTGAGGTATCCCTGGCTGATGTCTCGCAAACACAGCTTCAAGGAAAAAATGATGTTATTTTGGAGTTCCATGTAGATGATACAACGGGTGCTAATGAGGTCTGTTTTTTCACTTGAGGTTCCCCATATTGTTAAATGTAGACATGTTATGGCACCAAATTTGGCATTACTATTTTAAGAGCGAAGTATTTCCTGAGAGTTATATATATTATTGTTACAGAAAGATTCATTGATGGAGATGAGCTTTCATATTCCAAATTCCAACATCCAGTTTGTTGGTGATGAAAATCATCCCCCTGCTCAGGTCAGATGGATTGTGATTCCCAAGGGATTATGCTGTATATGAGTTATAACTGTTTTTGATAATTGCATTTAGTTTTTATCAGGTTTTTCGAGATAAAATCATGGCAATGGCTGATGTTGGTGCTGGAGGTGAAGAAGCTGTTGTGACATTTGAGGGTATTGCCATTCTTACTCCAAGGTATAGTAGTGAGTGTTGAGTTGATTTATGCATTGTTAAATATTGTTTGCATGATACTTTAACGATTTTGTGATTTTTTATTGACACAATGTGTTATGTCTCGTAGTTATTAACCAGTTGTGCATTGCTTAAGAATAGATGGTGTTATGCAGGGGTCGGTACAGTGTCGAACTGCATCTTTCATTCCTTCGTCTCCAAGGACAAGCTAATGACTTCAAAATCCAGTACAGTAGTGTTGTTCGCTTGTTTTTACTTCCAAAGGTTTTTCCTTAGTCCCTCCCGTCAACGATAACATCCTTTTAGTTATTATGTTCTTAATCTTTTCCTGCTCTTATTAAAAAGATATCTGAATAAGATTTCTAATCAATGTGACCATTTATGAGTGTCCAATTGTTTTATCTTATGTGATTGTTCTGTCTATGTGCAGTCTAACCAGCCCCATACTTTTGTTGTTGTTACTCTTGATCCTCCAATTCGTAAGGGGCAAACTTTGTACCCTCACATTGTTTTGCAGGTATTGTCAGTTTCATCGTTGAAAGAGTGTGGCTTTGTTTTTATAAATTTGCATATGATGCTATTTCTGACACATTGTATGTCTGTATGCAGTTTGAAACAGATTACGTTGTCCAAAGCACTCTGTCAATGAGTGAAGACCTTTTAAATACAAAGTACAAGGACAAGTTAGAACCATCTTATAAGGTGATCAATGCTTCCTTGAAACTATCTTTATTGCAGGAACTGCCTACAATGTTATAGTGCAAGAAGGAATTGTTAAATTTTTTAATTGAGGAAGTGCTGAGTTCAAGTTGCATTGCTATGCTTGAATGTGTTAAAAAAACAGGGGCTCATACATGAAGTGTTTACTACAATATTGCGAGGTCTATCTGCTGCAAAAATTACTAAACCAGGAAAATTCCGTAGCTGTCAAGATGGTTATGCTGTGAAGTCATCTTTGAAAGCCGAAGATGGTGTGCTGTACCCTCTTGAGAAGAGCTTCTTCTTTCTTCCCAAACCTCCTACTCTTATTCTTCACGAGGAGGTATATTCTTTTCACTTTCAGTTGCCGGAGATGATATCACATGATGTCTACTAAAGTCCCATGGGAATTCCTTGTTTTTGTTCATTTGTGTGACTAGATTGACTACGTGGAATTTGAGAGACACGCTGCCGGTGGCTCAAATATGCATTACTTTGATCTACTGATTCGTCTTAAAACTGAGCAAGAACATCTCTTTCGTAATATCCAAAGGAATGAATATCATAATCTATTTGACTTCATCAGGTCAGTTTGATTTTCTTATTTAATTAGAAGTGTTAATACAGTCTATAGTTCTCATTTAATCTCAATGTCATCCATGCAGTGGTAAAGGGTTAAAGATTATGAATTTGGGAGATGTCCAAACTGCTGATGGTGTTGCTGCTGTTCTCCAGGATGAGGATGATGATGCTGTTGATCCCCATCTGGAGCGGATTAAGAATGAAGCTGGTGGAGATGAGAGCGATGAAGAGGTGAATTTTCCTAGATTTGTTTGGTTTTTTAGAATATGGCCTATTTTTAAGCTTTTCGCCTCTGAATCTTCTTGTGTGAAGCTTGTTTTCGGCAAAGCTATGTTATTGAGGTTCAACTCGTGATCCGCTAGTATCAATCTTATTGCAAAGCATTTATTGCTTTACCTATATGGCCTTTATTTTATGAGGGTTATCATGCCAAGCAGTTGAGATCTGGGTGTTTATCTTCATTAATGTTGCGCTCAGTCAGTTTTTTTAGATTTCACGTGATTGTTAGGATCATCATATAAGCTTCTCCATCACATCCGCTTACTTAGGACAAGCGGTAATTGATTGAGTTAAATACATTTGTACACATTGCTTTGAAAGATGCCTGACGCTGGCTGAATGTATTAATTCTATAAAATTATAGATATATAGGGTAATGGAACAATTATTGGGACACCTGTGTCTGTTGTCAACTCTCTAATTTGCGTTTGTAGAGCTCTCTCTCTCTCTCTCTCTCTCTCTCTCTCTCTCTGTGACAACTCTCTTATTTGTGTTTGGATACATTTTGATGAACAGTTTTAGATTGTGCACGTAATCATTGTTCTCATAATGTGGTACATATGATAGGATGAAGACTTTGTTGCTGACAAGGATGACGAAGGCTCACCAACTGATGATTCAGGGGCAGATGGCTCTGATGGTAGTGCAAGTGGTGGAGAGAAAGAGGTTGGACGTTTTTCAGAAATTTTGGTTCATATTTCATGTAAAATTATCATTGCATCTAACTCAAAATTTTGATATATTTTCAGAAACCTGCCAGAAAGGAATCCAAAAAGGAATCTTTATCTTCTAAAGCATCTACATCTAAGAAAAAATTGAAAGATGGCGATGACGAGAGTTCAAAGAAGAAAAAACAGAAAAAGAAGAAGGATCCTAACGCACCTAAGAGGGCAATGTCTGGTTTCATGTTCTTCTCCCAAATGGAAAGAGAGGTGAAATTTATTGGCTTACTCAAGAAGTATTGAGCTTAAAATTGATGTAATATCCATGATCTCATACACTTTACTGGCATACATGTTAATTGGGTTAGAAATTGTTCCTTTATGTGTTTATAGGTGTGTTTATAGGAGCATACTGCACTGTAACAGAAGGGTAAAACACTAATCATATTTTTGTTCTGCAGAATATAAGAAAAAGTAATCCCGGAATTGCGTTCACAGAAGTGGGACGAGTACTCGGCGATAAGTGGAAAAAGATGTCAGGTATTCTTTATTATTGTCAAACAGTCAGGTTGGTGTCATTATCTTGAAAACTATACACAATGGTGGTTTACTATATGTTCAGGTGAAGAGAAAGAACCATACGAAGCTAAAGCTCGAGCAGATAAAAAACGGTACAAGGACGAAATCAGCGGATATAAGAATCAACAGCCAATGAATATTGATTCAGGGAATGACTCTGATAGTTCTTAGTTTTCTTACCACAAAAATTATCGATGTTCAATTTTGGTTATGCGGCCAAGTAAGAAAACTCTATTGCCTACAATCTTCTTTTGCATTGAGTTCAGATATTTGGGCCGAGCCCTGCCCTATTGTACTTGTAATTGTATCTCTTGTCATCTATGCTTTATTATAGACAAAACAAGAAAGTTTTTGGACACAATGGAGGGGCTTGAAGTGAGCTAGTTGTAGCTTAGTGTTGTGCCAGGTGAACTTAAATCTTGGGTTATTTTGATGAAAGAGAGGCAGTTGATGATCCTAGTTATTATGTTTATTTGATGCAATTGATCCATCCCACTGCCCCCCATTATTTTGTCACGTTAGAAAAGTTAGAAGTTATGCAGGTCAGGGAAACGTTCACAGTAATTTTGGGGGTTGGATTATATAATTAGTGTTATAATTATATGAATCATGTGGATGCTTCATTTATTAAAATTCATGGACATTATTAGTCAGCTTTTGATTTTGCTCCAAATTAGAATTCATCAAGATCCCCTTGTACTGATGAGCCACAAACAATTTGAACCCGTACAGCAGGTTGTAGATGACTTGGACATTTTGGCCCATTTTAATGCATGAGCCCACTCAGCCTCGCCTCAGGGTCCTTGACACCTCAGCTAAATATGACCCGACTCCATTTACATGAACATTTAGTACCCACGCTTCATAAATCATCAATTTTTCTAAATTATTGCTACCGACTAAGTAGTAATTAATCTAATATGAAATATTACCCAATTACTAATTAGATATATTTCAAATAAACTGACACAATTGTTTATCATTTGCAACACGACAACAATAAAATAAGGTACAAAGAAATTATACTTAAGATTGTCAAATAGGAATTAATATTTAAAATCTAAATTTCCAATTTTTCAAGTAAATAGTCTTCACATTGTTTTCATCTGGTCGTGTCATTAGTCCAATTCTTTCATGCAAATAAGTTAAATATTGATCCGACACAGGTAGGTTCATGACTTAGGTCAAAAACTCATGAGTTGTGCACGACAGATAGAATAGATTGTAAAGATCAAAGTATAATTTGCTGACAAAAAGCTTGAAGAATTAGTTATAAATAACCCCCAAGGACAGAACTAAATTGCATTTTACTCTAATAATAATTACATAAAAGATACAACAAGACCAAATTGGATCTAAAATGAGGTCAAAGTAATTTTCCAAATAATTCATAATTAAAAAGAGGAAAAAAAAGAGAACCAACTTAAGTTAAGAGTGAAGACATCCCATAGCAAATTATTTGATCCAAACTAGCTAAAGTTGAGAGCAGGGAGAACTTATTATTTTCACTAGGAGTTATAAAAAAGAAAAAGTTTGGGGGATGTTATAATTACAATTCAAACAACATTCCTTTATTCTTTTGTTGTAGACTTCCTTGTTAATCAATGAAACTCACTTTCGCTAGAATTTACCCGGAAATGGAAAAACACAACATAAAATGTATGATGAAAACTATTATTATAATAAATGGGACGCGCATCTTATTTTCCAGAAGGATTTATGTGCTTATGAAAGGGCCAGAGATTTACCAGGCGCTCAAGCACGGCTGCACTTTTGGAGAAGTAACCAGAGAATCCAGCAGGAGTTGATGGTGGGGGAAAATCTTCTGCCGGCATGGCAAATGGCCGTATCAGTCTTTCCATTGTCTCTAGCGTTAGACATGATCCTACCTCCTGAAGCCTTTCCGGACCCATTATTGGCAGTGTGTGCTCCTGGTGCAACGAAGCTGCTTCACTATCATTTTGCTGCGAAGCCAGATGGGTACTGAAATCTTAGTTTCAACAAAGACAACCACAATGTTCAAACATCACGCGGTAATAAATTTTGTTACAAATTGTCCAAGTGGCTACACAAGTAAATGAATGTTTCCATTTGAAATTCTCCTACATTTTGTACGCAACAGATTCAAAGGACAAATCCTTTTGATCCAACTCATTTATCTTTTGATCTACTATTTCGTTTCTACTAATAAAAGATCCACAAGACTTGCACGCTTCACTTCCTAACTTCTTCAGCCACAAACATGCTAAAAAATGAACTACAAAGGAATACAATATATTTGGTATTTATAAACCTTTAAAGTGCATACTTCATTAATTGCACTCTCAACTTTAGTATGGGTTTGAGCAAGAGAGTTCGTTTGATGCAAAATAGTCTAGTCGTCAAATAAAGTCATATGTTTTAATATGTTTAATGAGCTTTCAATTGATATATTGAATAACCAAGATGGATTACCTCCAAGGGAGAGAGGTCTGCACCACGGCTGAAAGTCATATCAACCCGGAACCTTTTTGGGTCTTCCAAAGCCACCTGCAGTTGACTCATATTATGAATAAACATTGAAGAGCAAAAAAATATGCCACAATAAGCAGCCAAAGGTTCTCTATCCTGAAACATTTCACTAAAGCTTCAGGCGCTGCAAGGCTTTAGTGGATCATTTTTCATCGTTATAAATGGAAAAGCCTTTAGCTATAAAATCAAAATCCGCATTTCACAAAAGCTTTCGGTTTATCAACACAGTTTAGGAACACAATACACGCTTATCATTGTAATATTCAGACACTAAAATGGTCTTCTCTCTCCCAGATTAGGTTGACTTTTTCCTACTACCATAAAATTTCTAATACATCACAAAGTAAACTCCCCCTGAACTTTGAAAATGATAAAAGACTATCTTTTCTTGTATAAAAAGAGCTTAAGAGGTGCTCGATTTGGTAAGGAAAATGACAAAAATCTTCAAACATCATTCATAACAGTCACTTCCCCTATTTAGGAAAACTCAAATCATAAATTTTCCAGATTTTCTGTAAATTGTAATCAGCATTTATTTAGAAATGATTTGTTTTGTGATATTAAAATTGCCTGTAAATATGTATTGTTCAATGGTTATTCTAATAAAATTGACATCAATGGCAAAAAAAGATTATATAATTTTCAGCAACCATGGAATTTTCTAAAACTGCTTTCATTAAGATCTCTAGCTAGACCTTAGACTAGCATGGAGAACTCAAGGTTTTTGTTTTTTATACACTTACCTAGTCATAAAATTTATCAAAATCTTAAGTCAAGAACAGAAAAAACTTCTAGGATCAGTAGGTAGATTGAAAAAGTAAAACGTAAATCACATAGTAGCTCAGAAATGCCAATATATTAGAGGTTCGACGAAACTTCCTCGAAACTATCATGAAATCATAGAAATGTATCAAGTTAAAACATCAAATCAAAATGCTCACAGAGATACTTACTTCGGTGTTTTCAAACATCCTCAACACAATGTAACTCATATAGTCTAGCTCCTCAGTGTTATGTAAACGGTCTAAAGCACTGTGGCAGACGATGCTATCCTCCCCATCCAGAGACTCGTCTAGGTTACAATAACGTAGCACATTCATGAGAGAATGAATATGTGATTCCTGAAATATAAAACAAATGACAAATTGTAGAAAAAATAGTCAGCTGGAAGTATAAAATAGTATACAATTAGAGTTTCATTGATAAGCCCCTGGAGGGAGGCAAGACATAGACAACGAAAAAATAGTAAATATTCAAATAAAATTGTCAATACTCAAAGACAAGTTTGCATAAATTTATATTATCATTTGATTAATTTTATGGTTAAAATGACTTTTGAAAATATTTATGATGTATGTATTATTGATTATGAATTATTGCATAAATTTAAACTCTACTGATAAATTTATTTGAAGGCCTGATGCAAGAAACCAAACAATGCAATACAGGCTTAGTTAGAGCAAGGATACTAAGTTTTTCTGCCTATTATCATATCAAGATTATGTGTCCAAAGATAGAGAAAACTAGAAAAGTCATCTTTTTGAAAGGTAGAAATACTATTGATAGATGAATTCTAATTCATTATAGAAAATGAAAAATTCGTTCCAATGAGATTTAAGAAAAAATAGTTAAAAATGTCATTTAAACTAAGATGTCATCGACATTGTCTTTGACGTGATCTACAGTTAAACTCACTGAGGTAAAGTAAAGTCGTGTCCGGACATGTCGTTCGGGTGTTTTGACATTGGCATAGCTGAAAAGAAACAACAAACAATTGTAAGAAAATCAATTGTAGCTTATTGATTTGGATGAAAGTAAGAATATTGTATTCACTTTGGATCCAAACGATATTTTGTCTCTTTATCATCATCATCATCAGGATCCATTGACATTTCACTCGTGCTGGATTTCCTCGTATCATCACTCTTGCTATAGATCTTTGATTGATGGTCCTTATCTTCCTTTTCAAGAGCCTTTGACATTGAATATTGATCTTGATTACTCTTTAGTTCTGCAACACTGATAGCTTCTTCACGTGCGTTTCTTAAGTCAATCAAAATTTTACCCAGCAAACGGCGAGCAATCTGGTTTCATCAATTTAAAGTTAAACTTCACTAATATTATCTTTCCTACGAAGGTTAGTAATTACTAAATTAGAAGGAACATTGTGTGCCCAAGCAACAAGAAAAACAGCGAGGACCAACACAATAAATGCCATAGAAAGATGTGTGGACTATAATCGGGTTATGCACTATGAATACAATAATAATGTTTCGAGATGACAAAGAAACGTGTTTAGTGCTTGGATATGAACAGCGGTTGAGGAACATTAAAGCATATTATTTACACAGCCTACACGTTTAAAGGGAGATGAAAATGCTTTTTCCTCCAATATCTTCAAAATTGCATTTTCAAATATCCATATAGAAATATGATGATTCTCATTGTATATATAACCAATAATGAAGATCAGGGGCACAATAGAATAAAGGAAACTAACCTTTGAGCCAATTTTAAGCTTTTGCATTGGATTTATGCCATACTCATTTGGGATAACTCCATCAGCTAATAACTGCAACAAATTGATAGGAACCAATATAATTAACGAAGAACAAAATAAGAACAATACGAATGAAACAAAGTTACAAAGACAGCACAAACATTCACGAGACTTGCTAGTTCTCTTCTATAAAACCATCTTATAGAAAATACTTTGATAATCCCTTAATTATCCCCTCTCTTCCTTTGATACCAAAAACTCTTAACTAATTATTTAACCTTTAATGCCTAAATTATACTTTTCTTTGAGGTCTACCGATTCTCGCTGCCCAACGAGCATATTGTCCCCAAGATTCATGGTCTTGTACTATTTTCCACTTATTCCTTCTGTTTATTGTAACCAAATGTTTAAAGAGTTTGTCGCATCGTCAATTTTGAGTTTTGCTTAAAAGAGTATTGTGGCAAAGATCGGTGCTAGTCAAATGCATTATGTAATATTCCTACAAAAAAATTGAGTTGATAATAAGTAAGTTTATTGGGTGGAGTTATATTGGTATGGGTTGCCTGAATCTAGATACAACTAGGTTTGAAAAGAATATTGAGTCAGCATATGGGCGTTCTTTTTTGTAATTCTCTCACAACATGATTAATTGTGAGCTTACTAAAGGCAATTATTTTCTCTTTTAAATAAGACTATGAAGATGTAATAAGACATTTAAAGTTTCTTTCTTGCAATTGTTAATATGAATGAAAGATATAAAAAACGATAGTTTATATTGATATTAGAAATTTTAAATAATTTTTTAGTTATCCAGTTATATCGCAATGATGTTATTTTTAATAATAAAGAGTCAACTACAAACCTTCGAGAAAATATTAGTTTCAACTACAAACCTTCGAGAAAATATTAGTTTTACTATTGTTAAACGAAATTATTGTTTGTTCTATTTTTGGATTTTTTTTGGCATTATTACCTCTAATTTAAGAGAAATTATTTTAAATTGAGGATTTTCTTTTTTATAAGGGGTTTCCCTTCTCTTCTTTGTAATTTCTTTATCAATATATTTCATTTTTTTATAAAAATTTTGTTGGTTGATTCTTGCAGCTGCCTCTTTATGCACCTTGAACACAAACACCAACAGGGAAGTAGCTAGGAGTACAGACACAATGACACTCTGGTAGACACTAAGAAATATCAAACTACACTAAAACAATCCACACGAAAGAAGGAAATATAAAGTACTAATAAAGATGAATTTTTTGTATTCAGTGTTTCAATTCCAAAATTGCCCAAGAGCTTTTCTATGGAGTCTCTTTACATGGATTCAGTACTTCAATCCCAGAGTTCGAGGCTTGAGAGTTTTTCTATGGAGACTCTCTACTCCCTCCCCCTCCTACTGACCAATTTTCCATGCCTCATTTATTCACAAGTCCTCTATTTATATGTTCTCTTGTCCTATCATCTATTTCTCAACACAATAGATTCTCCTGGCTCCCACGGCCTTCTTTCCCATTATCAACTTGTCCCCACCTCCTTTCTGGGATCTCTCTGCATAAGTAAATCTTATTGGGGGTCTAACAGATTCATAAGGTTTTCCAATATCTTGACGTCAAGATTTGAGAGAATGAACCTCAACATCTTGAGCCACCTTGAGCTCAACCCCTTGTCGTGATTCCCTTCTAGATTTTCTTCTCCGATTGCCAACTATGGCTGTCCAAAAGTAAGTTATAGTGCTGCAACTTTTTCAGACCGGTAATCCCTCAAGGAACCATCCACAGTCCAATTGTCGGGGTTCGACAAATTGAACCCCAACATGTTGAGCCTCCTCACACTTCTCTCGCTATCATACTGATTCTCTCCCATTTCTTCGTCGTTAATGGTTAACAGTGGCTGTTCCAGACGAGGTGCCGACATTGCCTTTTTCTCTAACGAGTTTGGATGACTATGTTGTTGCCATAGGCTCTCCTCTAGCCGCTACACTCTCACTCCAATTCCAAGCTTGCCATTAAACAAAAAATGCAGGGAATTCCATCTTCTATGAACCCTTGCTAATAATATGGTGAACTTATTGTCTCTGTTGTTTCTATCTGGCCAGATGCACCGTTGCTGCATTAGGTGCTCTAAGTTACCCACTCAAATGGATCTGACTTGTTGAAGTGATAGTCGATCCAACTTCTCCAAGACAAGTTCTACATTCTCTTCAATTGCTGGTAACTTTTGCAATGCATCTCGAATTTGCCTAAATTCCCGATAAATTTCATCTATAAAATTCGCAGGCATTGTAATTCTCTGATACGGTAGAATTTACGGAGAAAAAAACAAGAACGATACAACTAGAACAAAATTAAAAAAATAACACAAATATTTAAGAGGTCAGTTAGCTTTTTTGTATAAAACTCCATTGCATGAAAATACTTCAATATTCCCTTGAGCATCCCCGCTCTTTCTTTAATACTAAAATTTCTAACTAATTATTTAACTTTTAATACTTAAATTATCCTTTTAACTAATTCTCTAGAATATTCCCAATTATACTTTTCTTTGATGAATCACAAATACATTCTAAACACATTAGTTATGATAAACCAACCATATCCAAATCTTTTTTCTTTTCTGTCATGCCAAGAGCACTATTGACACGATCCCGAGTGAAGACCGTTCCCTCAGCCGATCCTCTTGCTAATTGTTCATTTTGCAGGAGATGACTATTTTGAAGACTTGAAGTAAGAACCAAGTCCTCTAGACTTCGAGACGCCTGGCATGTGCAAATTTGGGAACAAATCCTCGGCCACACCAACTATTGAAGGAGGAATTTGTTTTTATTTTTGACCAAGTGTTGTAACTAAGTCTAGTTTTGTTATACTTTTCAAATTCTCTTTAGTTTATTTTAGGGTTTACATTTGCATGCATGACTGAATACTTCTTAGTGAGAGAATGAGCTGTATATGGAAGGGAAAAGGTACACTTGATCGTGGGAGAGAGGAAGTGTTGTACTCGGTCAATGAGGTAGTTGAATGGTGAGCCACTTCTAGAGCTTTTTTCCACCTTTTTGTGAGCTGAACCCTAATTGTAATTGGAAAAAGTATTTGACTCTCTCTTAGTTACTGTAGAAGTCATCTTTGTTTGAATGAATAGCTTAAGCTTGTCTTACAAAAATCGAGGCTCTTTGACTCTCTCACACCTTTAGTGCCGGTGAATCATATCCGAGTAACATTGATGCCAATATCTTTCAAGTTTGTGAGTATACTTGAAAACTTTTATTAATCCTTGAATGGTAGAATTCATAGCAAAAGAATGAAAACTCTCATGCTTTGCAAGCTGGAGTGTTCTTCTATTAGAATGACCATAAAACTCGAGAGGTGCACGCTTATCATCTTTCTAGACCAGCAGTCAAATCCATTTGCATAACTTTCAATCCACAATGAGTTAGCTCCTGAGATTTTCAAGGTCTTTCAACCACCTCTCAAGTAAATTCGTGTTAAATTTTCAAGTCATTTTGAGTTACACAACAAAAGTTGTGCTGTCCTGAGGTTCATCCATTCTCAGTAATTATAGCAAATCTCTGGACAGTTTGGAGCAAGTCCGATTACTCCATGCATAACTTTTTGACCACTGCATATTTTCTATTAAAATTTTAAGGGCGTTTCATACACATGTGGGGTAAGTTCATGTTAAAATTTCATAGCATTTGGACTTGTTTTGTTATATTTGTTGTCTGTTGAAATCAAAGAACCTCGATGATTTCGATTAGAAATCTAAGAGAAATTAGTGCTTGTGTTGTGATGTAGGCAGCGGAAATTGAAGAAAGAATATAGAAAAGAAATTAATTTTAGAGAAAGAAAGAGAGGAAGAAGGAAGAAAAGAGGGAGAAGCAGAGAGAGAATAAGGGATTGGAAATTAGGGTTTCAAAACTTTAAATATTCATTCATCATAAACTGTTCCTCAAAGTTACAATAATAAGACTTAAATAGAAAAAATTATGGTTAACCCTAGAATACGAAAAATAACTTTAATTAAAATAAAAAAAATAAATAAATGAGTAAAATGTCAGCGATGTCCTCATCAACTCTCCCGGGGTAGAAGAAACACCCAGTCAAGTTGACGGAACCCAAAATAGCAAGCTGTTCAATTACCCAACCATAAGCTAAGTGGCTGAGCAATCTTCTTCCGACGTCCATACATTTGTGTAACCGGAAGTCTGGACCGAGTGTCTTTCCGTGTAGGTTGGGAATTTGGCAAAGGAAGATCCTGATGACTCCGAAAGAACTCCAAAAAGTCTGGATCCAAGTGCTGAAGTGTCTCTCTAGAAATCCACGTACAATCACTATCTGAGCGATCCACCCAACGAACCAAGAAGCGCTGAACTTCGCCTTCATTAGTAAATACAACTTGTTCATCTAAAATATCATCAATTTTATCTTTATGTGTTGTGACAGGGGATGTGGGGGAAGCTGAATGAACAAATGTCAGGTCAAAATCGATAGATGAAGGTAAAAAGGGGTTAGCAGACGGATTAAAGTGGCCTTTATAAGCAATCAAGTCCTGTATTAGGAAGATCAACGACATAAGCATTTGAACCAATTCGCTTTATAATTTTAAAAGGACCAACACTACGAGCTTGCAATATAGAACCAGATCCGGATGTTCGCCGTTCAGGATGAATTCGAACCATAATATAATCTCCAATATTAAATTCAACCTATAGTACGGTTCACTGAGCTATTGTATGCAATCTGGGCGGTGGGGAGAATCAAATCTCAATTCCTATGATTGTCTTTGACCAAATAGCGTAACAAATTTCAAAGACTTTGATTAACAATTTCAGTTTGACCATCAGTTTGGGGATGGTAAGCTGTAGAAAATTTTAGTGTGGTGCCTACTATGTGCCAGAGGGTTCGCCAAAAATGACTCGTAAAACGCACATCCCTCTATGAAACAATATTCTTAGGGAGATCATAAAGTTTGACAATCTCATTAAAATACAATCGGGCTACCTTAGATGCATCAGACGTTTTACTACAAGGAATGAAGTGAGCCATTTTTGAAAAACGATCTACGACGACCAAAATAGTCACATATTTTTTAAGGGTGAGTGGTAGTCCAAGTACGAAATCCATACTAATATCCTCCCAGGGACGACTGAGGATAGGAAGAGGTGTGTAAAGCCCAGTGTTTTGTCGTTTTTGCTTAGCCACTTGGCAAACTCGGCAAGTGCTGACTATTTTGCCCACCTGTTTCTTTAAACCGGGCCAATAGAATTGTCGTTTCACTTCTATCGTTTTGTCACGTCCAAAATGACCAGCTAATCCTCCTGCATGAATTTCCCAAACGAGGAACTCTCTAACTGAAGTTTGAGGAATGCACAATTTGTTAGTTTTAAAAAGATAACTATCCTCAATATGGAAATCACTACTGACGTCGCCTTGTCCATTTTTCAAGGCGTGGACAATATCTTTAAAATTAGGACAAAATTTATAATCTTTTGAATCTTTCGAAACCGATAATTTTAGCACTCATAATATTTAAAAGAGATATGCGCCGACTTAATGCATCAGCTGCTTGATTCTCTACACCCTTTCTATGCTTCAAGACGAACGAGTATGCTTGCAAATATTCAATCCAACGACCATGTCGAGAGTTTAACTGCTTTTGAGAATTAAGATATCTTAGGGCTTCGTGGTCTGAGTAAAGCACAAATTCCTGAGGCAACAAGTAATGACACCAATAGCGTAAAACTGACACTACTGCATACAATTCTCTATCATACGTGGAATATCGTTGTTTGATATCATTTAACTTTTCACTAAAATAAGCGATGAGGTGTTTTTCTTGGCTGAGAACGCCATCAATCCCCACTCCTGATGCGTCGCATTCAACCTCAAAAACTTTAGAAAAGTCGAGAAGACGCATTACTGGGGCTTCTGACATTTGAGTTTTAATAATTTTAAAGGCCTTTGATGCTGCTACTGTCCAACAAAACTTGCCTTTTTTCATACACTTGGTAACAGGAGTCATAATTGTACTGAACCCTTTAATGAAACGGCTGTAAAAAGGAGCTAGTCCGTGAAAACTTCGGACGTCATTTAAGCTTTGAGGTTCAGGCTAATCAACAATTGCCTTAACTTTTAAATGGTCAGGGAATACCCCCGTCGTAGAAACTATAAAGTCCAAAAAGGTAACACTCTCAGTGAAAAACGCACATTTTTTAACATTGACATAGAGGCTTGAGAATCGAAGGGTGGAGCAAACTTGTTGGAGATGATTTCGATGTTGATATAAAGTTTGACTAAAAATGAGGATATCATCGAAATAAACTACTAAAAATTTTCCCATAAAAGTCTAAGAGCATGTGTCATTACTCTCATAAAAGTGTTTGGGGCGTTAGTGAGTCCAAATGGCATGACAAGCCACTCATAAAGTCCATCTTTAATCTTAAATGCAATTTTCCATTCATCACCGGACGAATCCTTATTTGGTGATACCCACTTCTAAGGTCAATTTTTGAGAATATCTTAGCATGAGTCATTAAGTCCAACAAATCATCAAGTCTATGAATGGGAAAACGATACATTACGGTAATTTTGTTAATGACTCGACTATCAATGCACATTCTCCATTGAGATCAAAAGAGCAGGAACTGCGCAAAGGCTTAAACTTTCACGAATAAATCCCTTATTCAAAAGTTCATTTACTTGTCGCTGGAGTTCAACATGTTCAGCGGGGTTCATTCTGTAATGAGATAAGTTTGGAAGGGATACCCCAGGGGTGAATTCAATTTCGTGTTGAATATCTCGTAATGGGGGTAACTGGTCAGGCAGATCTTCGGAAAAGACGTCCTTAAATTCATCGATGATTGACTGAGCTTCTGCAGAGATTATGAGTGGAGGATTTGACCCACTCTCTACCACTAACACGAGAAAAACTACTAAATCGTTTTTAGGGAACGCTCAAACTCCGTAGGAGTAATAACATTTAGTCTTTTGTGTTCAACGATTTTTTTAGCTTGATGGGACTCCAATGACTTTGGATTTGAGGTCAATGGATTAAGATGAATTTTCTTTCCCTGGAATACAAAAGAACACGAATTTGTTCGACCATGAATAGTGACATCCAAATCAAATAACCAGGGACGACTGAGTATGACATGACTAATATCCATATGGATAACATCGCACCAGAGTTGTTCTTTATATTCAAGGAACTGAATTTGTACCAAGCAACGCTCTTTTACTGAAATGGAGGAAGCGTCGATCCAAGAGACATTATAAGATCGAGGGTGGGGAACAGATTTCAGCCCGAGACGAGATACTGTAGCTACAGATACTGCATTAATGCAGCTATCACTATCCACAATGATTTTGCAACCTTTGTCATTGATTTTGATATAAGTGTGAAAAATAGAATGACGACGCCAATCTTCAACGTCTTTAGGTTGCGTGAATGTACATTTTACAACGCTCAGTCGAGGTGATTCGAATGGGGTGGACATAGGAACGGGTCGAATACATCCTAAAAAGTTATCAATGTCCAAATCCTCAAATTCTTCAAAATTAGGTTCATAGATTTGTTCTTCAGTTGTCTCGTCAACTGCATTTTCACTCTTGTAGGACTAAATTTCAGCTAGGGCAATTCGAAGCAATATGACCAAAACCTTACAATTAAAACATTGTAATCGCGAAGAGCTTTGCGAATTGTCTACGCTTTTTCCTTTGTTTTCTTTCACCGAAGGGGAATTAGAGGGAGGGAGTCCTAGGAGAGACTTAGAAGTAACAGGAATCGGTACTGAGGTAGGTCTATTGTCACCTCGCTTGCCATACGATACTTTTGTAACTAGCTCATAGTCTCGAACTAGAGAATATGCATGATCAAGGGTGTTGACACCTCGAAGGATGACCTCGCGTCTTAGATCATCTCTTAGACCCTGTCGAAACCTACTTAGAGTCATGGCCTCGTCGTCTTCAACAATATGACTTTTCATTCGAAACTCATCGAATTGGTTAACATACTCGGTGACTGGTCGATTGCCCTGAGCAAGGGCATTCCATTGGTCCAGCAAGTTACCTTGATAGGCTCGGGGTAAATATTTTTCTTGAAGTCGTTTTTTCATTTCTTCCTAACTTCTAACCGGAGGCGCATAACGTCTTTTAAGGAGATCTTCGACACTCTCCCAAAATAGTTTGGCAGTACCAGATAATTTTAAACTGACAAATTGAACTCCTCGATTTTCTGGCACTCCATACCAATAAAAAAAACGGTCCATATCTTTTACCCATTGAGTAAAGACACGGGGATCTAGACAACCATAAAAAATAGGGGCATCGAGTTTGATATTCCGAAAAAGTTGTTCATCATGGCGATTAGGAGAATACGATTCTCGACGATAGCGATCTTCACCACCTTCTCGACCATAACCTCTATCTCTACGGTCATGTCCCACGTGTCGTCGAGTACGTTACCGATGATGTTGGGGTCTATTAGGGAACACTCTGGAATTGTCTGTGTCTGAGGGATGATGAATTTGTTCTACAATGTTTATCCTATTCTCTAGGTTTCTAGTTGTCTCATTAGTAATGGTCAATTCAGTCTACATGATAGCTAACTGTTCTCGAAACTCTTATTGGTCGTTAATCAATTGTGATAATTGTTAGGAAATGATATCTAGTTATGAAGGATCCATCTCTAAAACACTAGAACTCGATGACACCTGACGACCACTACGTAACTGCATACAATGTTACTTCTTTTAATTTGTTAAATTAAATTTTAGTTATTAATAATAATAATTTATTTTATTTTTTTGAGATCAATAAACAAACAGTGCTTATAATGAATAAAATAAACGACCAAAAATCTAACAAACGAGAGAGTAGAATTTATTTTGACGATTTCGTTAATTCTATCAAAGCAAACACGAAGGAATTTGATATTCTAAAATAATAAAACGAAAAACTCAAAAATTATGCCGAAAAATATAACACCACAAAGTTGATTATCAACTAAATAATTAATTGATGAAGGTGAAATGATCGGCAAAACTTATGTCAAGAAACAATTCAATATGAGAATATGACATAATTAGTCATAGATTAAATCAATTGGTAGTTTAAATCAAAGGGCATTCGGGTTGGTTAAAAGTATTAAGGGTGAAAGACCACAAAATTGAAGCATAGGTAAGAAGGCTGATATGCATACGAAACAGGGATAAGGGTACGTCACAACACAAGAATAAAATTAAAGCATAATTTAGACTTAAACAGAATTGAAAAAAAACTAATAAAAGATCGCAATAGAAACTCTCTGCATTTGTTGAGTTTACTCGAAGATAGCTGATATAACAATAGAAATCCATCATAGCCCAATCAACAATCTTTAGTTCACCAATAACAAATAGGCCCAGAAGACTGGCCCACAAAATATCTTCAATATTCAATATGCTAATAGTGAAACCCAAGGCCCAATCGAAAACTTCATCCAAATAGCAGAGGCAGAACATGGTGACTTCTACTAGATTAATTATCACCAGAGAAATAATGGCGCCTTGGAAGGAACGGATCGATAGCCGGAGACTGGAGAACGAACAGCGATGGCTGGAACCCGAGGAGATTTCTGATCAACAAATGCCCTTCAATGATGAAACAAAACCGAACCGTGGGACGAAGTGGTCCAATCCGAGTAGAAAAGACTCCATTTGTTGGTTTAATACGCGACTAGATTCTCTGTTCTTGCGATTCTCCTTCAAGATTTGTTCGGTTTGCTCGCTAGCCCAGCAAAGATTGAAACTTTTTTTTTTTGTCGTTTGAAGAAGGTTTACGAGGACGAGAACCCAAAAGAACAGTGACGAACAGTGCGCGCGCAGTGAACAGTTCTCCGATGAACAGTGCATGCGTTGAATAGTGCTTTGATGAACAGTGTGTACTGGCGAATAGTGAGCGCCAGTGAACAGTACCCGATGAACAGTACGTGCCGGTGAACAGTACTTTGATGAACAGTAACAAAGATCGAAAAATTAGAGTTTTAAATCAAACTTTTATTGTTTGAGAAAACAATAAAATCTGCTCTGATTACCAATTTGATGTAGGTAGAGAAAATTGAAGAAATAATATAGAAAAAAAATTAATTTTAGAGAAAGAAAAAGAGGAAGAAGGAAGAAAAGAGGGAGAAGCCGAGAGAGAATAGGGAATTGGAAATTAGAGTTTCAAAACCTCAAATATTCATTCATCATAAACTGTCCCTCAAAGTTACAATAATAAGACTTAAATCGAAGAAATTATGGTTAGCCCTAGAATACGAAAAATAACTTTAATTAAAATAAAAAAATAAATAAAAGAGTAAAATATCAGTGATGTCCTCATCATGTTGTCACATAAGTTGCCATAGGTTGAAGCACATCATTTTCACACTTCCCAATCAGTGACAAACAAATCATGTTGATGAGAACTACGAGTATATCAAACTAGAAACTCTTTAACAACGCGGAATAAAAATGCAAGAACACTTTTGAATTAAGTATGAAGAACTTGATCTTAATCGAAGCTTGCCGATGGAACTAAAATTAACAAACAAAGAGTTTAACCCGTAACTGAACTTTGGTTAGACTAAAAAGATATCAATTTGATCTTTCAAGTTTTGCTTTGAAGAAGTTTTAGTTTTTCACAATGAACCAAAGAAAATTTTTTCTCAAAAACTCAGTTTATTTCATCATAATTGTCTCAAGGTTCATGTCTTTAAATAGGCTACAACAATAATTAAAATAACCTAAGGCAATAAAGAAACAAATAGTCATCTAAAATAAGAAAACTTAACAAATTATAAAATGAAACAAGAATTAAAATAAAAGAAAATTAGGCCACCAAACAAAAGAAAAATTAGACCACATAATAAAAGCAAATTTTGACCATTGATAAATGAATTTTGTGGGTTGCTTGAGGACCAAGTTGCCACGACCTTTCTTCGTGAATTTAAAAACAAATTGCTTGCCAATTTAAGATAAGGAAACTTGACTTTTTTTAGGATCAAATCCATGTGAATCTCCATGCTTTTGGCATGAATTTTCATGCACCTTATGTAACACCTCGGAAACTCATGCAGTTTCTGGTTTACTCTGTTATGTCACCACCTCTGTAGCACTTCCGAATCGTCCCCAGACCCAGGTCGCCAACCGTACACTTACTCATCAAATCGATAAAATTCTTCTAAAATTTAAAACTTTTGTTGCTCGACTTAAAACGACATTTTTGAAAACGTTTAAAATCGTCGCAGCAGAAGACTTTGATCAAAATCAGTTTAAATAAAATTTCAAGTTTTTAAAATATTAAAAGAGATTTTTGGTCGACCCTTGTAAACATCGGTTGACACCTGACCCGTTCTGCACTCAAGGGTTGACACCTATATGCATAGGTCAGCATCTCGGTTGCCTCGGTTTGCACTGGTCGCCACTTGCATGTAGCGGTCGACACTTGCCTTCACAGGTCGACACCTTAATCCTCTCTGCCCGCACCGGTCAAACCTCGTGGTCGACAATTCTACGCTCAGCACACAGAGCGGTCAACACCTACCTTCACAGATCGACACCTTAATGTTCTCTGCCCGCACCAATCGAACCTCGTGGTCGACACTCTCATCATGTTTACACTAATCAGTTGACACCTAAAGACACAAGTCGACACCTAGTTTGTTTCTATCCCTGTAGGTCGACCCTCGCGGTCGACACCTAGGCATACCGGTCGACACCTTGCACCAGCAGCCTAAAGAAAACATCAGCTCAAAAGAAAACGAACGACGAAATCTCCCGCAATTAAAACCACAAAGAAAAAACCTGGATTCTTCAATCAAAATCTCCATGTAGTTTCAAAATATATCTACTATCATTTAAAGTATTCGTTTATACATCAAAATCTATATACCCATTTCCTATATCCTTGACATGGACTCCTCAATAAACCTTTAAAACTCACCATACCCCAAAAAACTCTCCACGGGTCGGGTCGCCCTAACAAATTCCACCCGCCGGCACATGGTAGCACGCCGCCAACTGCCTACTCGCCCTAGCTGGGCTGTCGGAACTCATCGGTAGGGATCTTTGCACCTACCATAGAACACAAAACATAAGCCCAACGCTCAATAAGTAGTGCAAAATGAAGCGTAAAACCGACCATGCAATCCTATCACATGCAGTCTCTACACTTGCACTCATGATGTGGCAACCTGTGCCGCGTTGTACAGCCACACCATGGGGAGGCTAGGCTCTTTCGCCACCTCACTCCTTGGCACGTCGCCACCATTTCGGTTCCTCCAACAACGGGGCCCACAAGCCATACACACGCGTCATCCCACAAACAGCAACCATCTCAGGGTGAGGCTGAATGCACACGCCACACCACCCCCTGACACGTCGCCTTCCTCCAGCAACGGGGCCAGAGTTGCTCACCACCACATACACACCACAGCAGCCATCCTAGGGTGAAGTTGGACGCACTCGCCACAACATTCCCTGACACGTCGCCACCATCCCGGTTCCTCTAGCAATGGGGCTAAAGCTGCCCACACACACATCATTCTCACTGTCACGCGTCACACTTCACGTTCACACATAAAACCATACTCAAATTCATTTTCTTTACACTTTTTATAACATGATGCATGACTGAAACAAAACATGCAAAATACACAACACATCTCTACCGTCCCATGGTGTAGGCCCATCAGGGCAATGCGCATGTAAACACTACTTACCTGACGTCCTTAGCTTCTGTAGTGATTGATCTCTATCAAATTCCCGGGCTCAACCTATCACATAATCAATTCACATTAAATTCCATCTCACAACTCATTCTACGCACTAAACTTACGACCACTAACTCAATCCATCAAAGCCAACTAAAACGGCTCACTAACCCGACTCAGCCAAAAATCAACTTAACTTCCATTGTGCATAACTTTTGTGTCGGTTATCGAAATTACTCGATTACAACGGTTTAACGCTCCACTAATAACCTAGTTTAACATACCAAAAGAGTTTCTAAATGGGTAATCGCAGCTAGGCAAAAATCCAAAAGAAACGAATTCGTTTTAGGACATAAATTCTACATTCTTCGGTTTTTCAGCAAAACTCATTCCATTCCTCACCAATCTATCACATTCTAAGCTATTAAAGATAATCTAATCACTAAAGGTTTCAAATTCGAAAAAATCCAAATTGCACAGAACACCCTCTCGGTTTTTCTTCCAAAATTTCGACATTCATTGTTTGCGGAAACGTTTGCAACTCACATCTAAATGCTTTATTTTAGCAGAAAAACCTTAAGAAATCGAAACCCCATTGAATCTCCGCACTCGACCACCGAAACGGAGAGGAGAGGGGAGGAGAGAAAAATGCTTACCGGAGGGGGAGATCGTGTCCTGCGCGTGGACGAAAGGAGAGAAAGCTGGGAGTAGCGACCTTCGATCGCCGGTGTGCACGCTCTCACTTCACGGAAGAAAAATCGACAAGGAAGGGAGAGGGTTTTCCTCTTCTGTTCTTTCGGCTGTGGAAAACAGAACAAGAGTAGCTTCTGCTGAAGCCATTCTTGTTTTGTTATATATATATATATATATATATATATATATATATATATATATATATATATTATTTTATGTAAATTATCAAAATATCCTCACGTGTTTTAACCCTCCGTATTTCCATCAAACTCGCGTCTTTTTGATTAAAATTTGAAACTTTTCTCTGAATAAAATTCTAAGTCGTTCCAAAATTAAATTGATTTGTTAAAATCTCTCACCACATTTTCACGAAACTTTTAATTTACTCAATAGAATTTTCAAGTTGTTACACCTTATCCATCATTTCATCTTCATCAATGTTTATATATTTATTAGTTTTAGCTCATGTTGGGATGATCCTCTTTCTTGTATTTCTAAAACCAAGCTATAAAGTGTTTCATGCATTTTCTTAGTCGTTAACCTCGTCATTAGGCCTCCTAAAACAAAATTAAACAAATAACACAAACATTCGAGAGGTATGCTAGTTTTTTTGTATAAAACCCTCTTTCATGAAAATACTTCGATAATCGTTTAAGCATCTCCTCTCTTTCTTTAATACTAAAACCTCTAACCAATTATTTAATTTTTAATGCCTAAATTATCCTTGTAACTAATTCTCTAAAATATTCCCGATTATACTTTTCCTTGCGGTCAATACAAATATATCCTAAACACATTAATTAAGATGAACCAACCATATAAAAATCTTTTTTCTTTTCAAACTTCCCAACCGGTGACAAATAAATCATGTGATAAGCCATCAATTAAATTGGTTTATTCAAGGGGGAAGGTTGAAGGTGAAGAGCGGCGGTCACGCCGGTCCAGCATTGGCAGCACAGCACTAGAGAGAAAGAACCCAGTGTTGGGGGGATGAATACCTGGCACCAGAAACAGAGATTGCAGTGCCATGGCATTGAGTCATAATGCCGCAACACTAACATGTTATAACTGTAGGGAACCAATGCCTAAGATTGTGGTTTGTATTTGAATATTGTGGTTTGTATTTTGAAATTAATAGTTTGAAAGCAATTTTTGTAAGTAAAGGGACTTAAAAAGGGGATGGTGAAAGAGTTAGGATTATCATGTAAAAGGTGAATATTGTAGTGTACAATTTTTTGGTGAAATTTGTTGTGTTATTGTGTTGGATACGTATGAGTATGTTTCTTCATGCCCTAGGGAATAAAGATATAAATTTCAGAACCAACATGAAATGAAAGAGTAATAAGAACCAACAAGCTAAACTCCGGTGATATATAATGTTCACAGAAAGAATAACTTTTATGTGACAATAGCCAAGCCTTTTTTCTTCCATCTCTTTCCTTGAATTTCTGTTAATCAGCATCTCTCAAATACAGCAAGTCATAATATTAGCAGATGAGGATAAAAAGACATTGCACGGGTCAAGCTTTCAAAAAAAATTCTTGTTTATAGTACAAGAAGACATTCATTCAAATCCATTTGTCTTAAAGGCAGAAAAAAGAAAAGGATATATATAAGATGTGTATTTTCTGTAGTAATCACCTACTTACCTGAGCAACTTTGAAAAGTTCATCCAAACCTTCAAGATTAAGATGCGCGTTGTGCAACAGATCATATCTGTTAATTTATGACAGTTAAGTACATCAAACATTGAATAATCTCGTTCATGTTATCAAAAATTCAACCAACTACCATCTTTACATTGCAGCTCTCAATCTTGTAAGTTTATAACACAGTATAAGAAAGTCAGTCCAAAAGGGAAGATAAAACTATAAAGAGATAACATTTGAACATTGTTGGAAAATATATTCTATTTATTTTGATTTAGGAGTATATTTATTAATTACGAAAGTTTTGTAATATTTCAAATTTCTAAGATTAGAGTTGATTAGATATTCCATAAAGTATGAGATTATTTTAAAGTTTAGTCAAACAATTGTAATATGACGATTAAACAAAAGTCCATTTCCTATATACTTTTCTAAGCTTTCTTGCAAACACAATAATAATTATAAAAATAACTTACTTGCATGAATCATAAACATCAGGAATTTGAGTAATATCAAAACGTCTGCAAGAAAACTCCTCGAGTCAAAAAATGCATTATAGCAATTTAGAGTTCTAATAAAAAATTGGTTCTAGTTATCTAATTCTCTTTCGGCTCCAAATTCATACTTAATAGAAGTACCATATTTTATTAAATCATGATATTTGCTATAACTGCGTATGACTATTACAAAATGAAATACTTCTCAATAAAATGAATATAATCAAATACTTACTCTTTCCGCTCATTATATAAATCTCTTTCAAGTTTTTTCCAACGAGCATACATCAAAAGGAATCCTTCACTTCCACAGGGCAACCCAGCAGCAATTCTATCAACATCAATATTTGTCTTACCTAGGGCCTTTGCTTGGTCATAAGGAGGAATAACATCATATGAGATTGTTTTTGTAAGTTTTTCATTTTCATCCTCCGACAACAATTTCACTTGTTGGGTGACTTTCTTTGTCAATTCCACCTATAGAGTATTTAGGCGAGATGCAAAGTCAGTTTAAATAATTAATTGTTATATTTCCATAAAAGCCAATAGAAGTTACATTTTAAGTGAAAAATAATGCCACCACCAAATTTTTGCTGAAAGAAAGAAGTTCACTAAAATAAAAATTTAGTTGAACCCTCCCATCTATTTTCTTTTAACTATCATAAGCTTATCTTCCTTTTTTTCTCATAACTTTTTACCTGTCCTGTTTATTTCATCCCTTGCTGGCTCTTGCAGTATGTTTCGGAGAATGTTTTTTTTTCCTAACCAGCTCAAATTTTGTGATCTATTTTTTATCCAGTCGTGCTTCTTTTGTTTCTTTCCCTGTCTACACTTTTCATTATTGCTTTTACGTCTTTAACTTTACCTCTTCTGCCCATTTGTTTCTTCATGTTTTTTCCTTCAAGCTGCGGCAAATAGTTAACCCCAATCTTGTCTGCTTTTTTTTTCTTCTATATTTTGTATTTCATTCTACCCTAGTTCATTCACTACTATCTTTAATTCCCTATTGCACTCCATAATCCCATATTGATAGATTCCACATCAGTCTGCTTTGTTATGCAAACCAATTATTTGTCTAGAAATTTTGTTAGAGTGGGTTTAAATGAGAAGTAAAAAGAAACAAAGTTCAGATTGCAGAACTTTCTGATTTTTAGTCTTGCCCTTCTAGAAAAAAAAATACTAGTGTTTTATCTTCTACTAGATTCCTCTTTTATGGAATCATGCACCAGTAACACATCTCAGAAACACATGAAACTATCCCTTAAACTACTGAGAAAAAAAATCCAGCAAATTACTGATGGCCTTCCTAATTACGATAAGCTGTCTAAGCAAGCTCCATCTTCCGGAGGGAGAAAGAGAGAGGAAAAACAAAAACTACCTGTTGAGGCCATTGGACATCATAAATATGTTATTTCTCTAACAGAAATCCCAGAAATAAAATATTGAAAGAAGGTGGGAATCTGCAATTATAGCTGCACTCAAATGTATTAATTACCAATTTTGGCAGAAGCTCAAAAGCATTAGAAGGCAATCCAGCTCCATCAGTCATCCAAGGAGATTCATAGGACCCATTGCCACGAAGTGTTTTTGCACCAGAAGTTATTATCTCATTCAACCTAGTCTGGAAATAATAGAGCGAGAAGAACAAAAGCACAGATGGGATCAAAATAAATAATGAAATAGAAAACCACTGAAACATCCACCAGGAATCAAATTTAACTAGGAAGCCAAATCAAAATCCTTAACCATTTTTGCCACTCAAGTACTTTGTGATGAAACAGCTTATAAGGCCAGAATAATAAAATGATTAACATCTACTTTGTGACCCAGAAAAGCCTCTCAAGTATCACATCTAAGCTTTTTTGTTCCGTCTTCTGACGAAGAGCCAAACAACAAGAAAAGCTATTGACCATATAAGGATAACTCTTCTTCCTACTTTTTTAGAGAATCCTACAACAGAGATGCAAATTATGCCCTATATATAAATAGCTTACTATCATCAAATACAGAACATAACACGATTAGATCCCATACATGTAGCAGAATAGTTCTCAATGACAATATCTGTATTTTCATAGCCAGTAGAGCTAAGTAAAAAATCATGTAGAATGTTTTCATAATAATCAATCACCACATCATGAAGTCAGATGAAAATATTCTCCTCGGTTTTTCTCAATAGACTGTTTTAAATTCATACACCTCTTGACTGTCACTAGACATTGAAAATCATCTCGGCATTCCACGTAGCAGGAAAAGTTTTTGTGATATGAGCAGAAAATCTAGTTTTGGTCTAACTGAGAATGAGAGAAAAGGCCAAGGTTATCGATAATATATTGAGAAATGGGTCGAGAAGCATGTCAAACCTTAGCTTCTTTCATCTCAGTACTTGCATTGTCAAGCCCGTCCAACATTGAAGAATCCTTGCTCACAAGGGAAACCTTTGAGATAATATGACAGGTCAATCATATGCATTTGAATACCAAAAGCACTATTAAAATCAATAAAAAAAAAAAGAAAAGAAAACACAAACCAGGATTGGTGTCAGTTGCCCTTCTAGATCAAGAAGGCCTTTTGCAAATGCAGCAGCTGACATCTGCAAAAAACTATTTAATTACAAGTAACACCAATAAATAGGAGAGAGATCAGAGGTCAATGTCATAAATGCGACCAAATCACACCAAGTGAAGTCAAAAAAAGGTAGGAAAAGAAAACAATTAGTAAATGAACCAATGACATAAGTTAAAATTTTTAGTGTCTCATAAACAAAGGGTAAATTCCAGGAAAAGCTAGGATACAAAAGTACCTGCACCCGGCCCTCATCAGAACTATAAATTTTTAGATCATGTCGATATGTGCTATGCAGGCGAAGCAGGCCAGTACCTTCACCTATAAGTGGATAAAGAATGTTTCCTCAAGAAGCATGAAGACAATAACTTCTTAACTAACTACTAGATCTTTGACCTTTCATTGGCAACAAAGGATCCCAAATGCAAGTCATTTGATAAACAGCACTATCTAGAAAATATGCTATCTGGAAAGCATGATTACGGCCATGTCCAGGTCTTAACTTACTTCTCAAGAATATACTAAAGGAGAGACTATTCATTTGAGTCCGTAGACTTCCATCTATATTTAGGATGGTGTTCATAAGGACAAAAATTACTTATGACGCATACTAGAAACATGTTACGAGAAAACTTAAATCATAATGGCAGCGTTTGAGAGTAGTGATGAACGAAATACGACATGCAAGGCCTGCACAAATCATAATACAGAATTGCCTTCATGAAGTTTTTTTAAACAGCCTTTCAAGTTAAAAAGCAATAGAATATTGAAATCACTTTTCGAATGAAAAAGGTAAAAGAAGAACTATGATAATGATAACACATTCATAATAGAACTCCATTTGATGAAATTATTATCAAACACCAAAAATCCTTAATCCTTAAACCAGTTAGCTATATCTTTACTTATCACAAAGATAAAGGTTCGGATAAATCTTCAATGCCACACCAAAACCATCAAGAATCTACAAACAGATCAAGAATAGCAGGTAGTAGTGATTGTGCGAAAATTAGTTCGACAAAGTGCCAACAATCGTGGAAAATAGTGAAAGACAAACTTTGCGAAATTTGCTCATCCCAACCTGACCTGGATACATGTTATTACGAAAATATCTACCAAGTTCTTCCGCCTGAAGGAAACAAGGAACTTCGATTACCATGACAATCAAAGGGAACTTAATGTGCACTGATAATCAATTCAAAATTCAAAGTCTATAAGCAAAAAGTCCAACATAAATCAGTAATCTATACTTGTTTTCTGCCAGCATGTGTAAGAACGCCTCCATATTTAAGAACCATTAACGCTTCGACAGGTCGTTCTTCTTCTTCATCGCCACCTTTTGTAACTTTAACCCACTTCAGCGGCTTAAGCTGTACCTTCCGATAGATACCAGAGAAATGCCCACCCTGTATGAGTAAGAGTTAAGTCAGAATATGGATATAACATCCAGTGAAGAAATGACTAATAATAAATAAATTAAGAATGGTTCATGCAAATATTATCCTGAAATTATAAGAGAGAATATCTCGGCATAAATTATCAGACTTGAAAGGTTCCCCCAAGAAACCTCTCCTTTGGATGCATACATGATAGTCAAAGATGGGGCGCACAAACATATTAAATCTCTCATTGACCTATCTCTAGACGTAAAAGCAAATGGCCTATTCCAGAAACACCCTCCTGTAGCCTACTGAAGCTGGTGACTAAATGACTCAAAGAACCTTATCCAACACATTTGCATGGATCTTCCTGTCTAAGAGATGCTGAAGTACTTCTTGTTTTACAACCTCAAAGAAATTGCAGTTTAAAGATTTCAAATCAAACGAAATAGCTAGTAACTTTGACTAAAAAGAGAAATTTTCCTACTCTTTTTTTTTCCAAAACTCATGATACATGATGAAGATTACCGATAATATCACTGACTAATTCATGTAACTGCTTTATGTAGCTATAACTAAAACGACTAAAGGCACGCTTGCCGTTTGAATGCCTGTGTGAGTGAGAGAGAGAGAACATAAATTTAAGTATAGACATGCCTCCTCTAGCACTGCTTTAACCTGGCGAAGCTTTTCTGCATGGTCAAAGTCTTCTGCGTCACTATCACTTTCACGACCTGGTCTACAATTGTAATCATTCAACAATAATTAAGGGAAAGTTCAATAAATGATAAAAATTGCATATTATCTGTAAAATACCACAGACACATTAACTAAAGAGGTACTTTTAATATACCTTGTTTAAAGAGTTGCAGTTTTAATTTCATGACTTCTCCCATAGTCAGGCATGATTGTAACTCATATTCCAATGATCGTGTAAAAGTTCCACAACTACAATTACACTCATCTTCTAGAATTTCATCTGAATAATTTCTTTTAGTTTTGAAAATGTATTAAGTCCTTGTATAGAACTTTTAATTCTCCATTTGAAGAAGTATTATTTAAGTTCCTAAGAATGTTTTTGTAAAAAATACAAATCTAACTGAGAAATCTCTAGACAAGTTGACATTCTAATTACTAAATTACATTTAAATCAGCTCTTTCAAAAAAGTTCTCAACAAAATTTCTTACGGTAGTATAAAGGAACAGGAAAATTAAACCTATTAACATTAAAATAATCATTGAATACCTGCAAAATACTATTTCCTCAAAATAACTGTTATTATTATCAGAAAAATGGTCATCCAGCAAAGTCGAACTACATGTAGGGCATAGCCTAAATATATGCATGCATATATTTATAAATTTTTAAAAGATAAAACTTTTAAAAATTACTTTTTAATACAATAGGTGAAATTTCACATCTCTTAATCTCTGATTCTTTAATAGTAAACTCCAATAAAAACAATAAACAAGATAAGTTAGAAAAAAAATAAAGAAAATACATATCTGCAAATCAATATATCACTATTTTGTACACGTGTGATCAAATTATGTTCTTTGTAGAGTTTTCGGTGCTTTTAGTACAAAATTGTCCACTTTTGGGCGAAACTCGTCCGACTTTATTCTTGTGTTATATCCAACTCGATTTATAAGGCTCACTAATCTCCACTCTCAAGCGATGTGGAGTTTGACACCTCCATTGGTTTCACAGGGCAGGTCGCCCCAATCGTCTTCCCTTTAGAGGGTCCAACGTCCTCATTGACTACAGTTTCGGTCGAGAGATGACTCTGATACTATTTGTGAAGTCTCTGGTGCTTGCAGTACAATATTTTTTGTTTTGAGCCGAAGTTCGTATGACTTTGTTTTTGGGTTATGCCCAAAACACGTTGTAATGGATAGAAAGAAGAACTCGACTTATAAGTCCTCACCAATCTTCATTCCTTAGCGATGTGGTATTTGACACCTCCACTGATTTCACACGGCAGACCGCTACTTTATATGTATTATTTTTTAAAAGTTGTAGCTACCTTGCAAAAATTCTCTTGACAAAATCAATTTTTTTTTTGCACGTCAATTTATTTTTACTCACCGATCAAAAAAATTGTGGCAAAAACATATAGATAGATTGTATTTTTACATTCTTCTGTCAAAATCATTCGCAGTTGGGTAAAGCAAAAGGTTTGAGAGATACCTAGTACGAGGTACAAGCATTCTTGTGGCATCTAACAAATCTTGCAGCTGGACAGCACTTTTTAATTTTGTCTGCAAAGGGAAAACATGAAGAAATATAGCAGCCTGAAAGTGGAAACTCAATAGAATGATCTCTAAACAGTCAAAAATAAAGGATAAAAACTACTTACCTCAGATCTTGGTCTCCCAGTATTGTACTTAAGCATTAAATTTAACAGTTTTTCCTCTGTAACCTTCAACTTCACCTTTTGTTTGGGAGTCCTATCGCCACTGCCCATGAAAATAGATATAAATATTAATCAAATTATATTAAATACAGGTAAAAAGGAATTTGACATACTGGCGAATAATAGCAATTACGCATCGTAGTTCCTCAGACTGCCCAAATGTGCCAATAATTCCACTTCCCTGGCGAGTGAGTCCCTCTGAAGCCTGGACAGGTTCATTGACTTTCCAAGGTAAATTTGGTGGAATATCTGAAGAAAGATGAGGAGCCTTAGCATCTAAAAACAGCTTCCTCAGCAGACAAGCAGCATCATCATAGTATCTGCATTTTTAATCATATTTATTATTGCATCTACAAATGAAAAATTGTCTCAGTAAATTAAACAAAAGAGAGTGAACTATACATTGCCCGTATGAGGTTGTAATAAATAGAAGCAAATGTGAAAATAAAACTATAAATAAAAGAAAAGAAACAATTAAGTATTTTCAAGCAGTTCCTACAAAAAGAATACACTTACAAAATATATTATATGGATGATGCCACTAACTTTTTTCATAAAAAAATATGGCATTATTATTTTTTACAAATCAAATTTTGTCCACCATCCTGCACTTCATTTTTAAGACAACCAAAAGGAACATTGGTTATTATTATTTTAAAGCACCTATGGTCAGTTTAAGTTTGTGAATGCTTCAAGTATAAACACTACATAACAACTATGCAAACCCTGATATAGCGATTAATTAATTTGCTAGCTTATACTTCAATTATCAAAGCCTAGAAGATATGACCGTTTTGTTATATTATTCACAAAATATTGAATTAACAAAGATTATGTTAACCATAAAGTACAATTGATACGGTAAAAATTGTCAAGAAAAAATATATAAATGATTAAATTATCCTCAACCTATAAATTTAAACTTTTTGAATTGTTAGTAATTTGTCTTGGTATCATAGTCCGAGCTTCCAAGTTCAAATCTCAAAAAAAAGAAAAAAAAATTAATCCTATTAAAAAATCTATACCTAAGAACTAATAAAAAAATTAATCTACATGTGAGAGAGAATATTAAGAAAATATACATATAAATGATTAAATTATTCTCAACCCATAAACTTGAGTTTTTGAGATTGTTGGTAATTTGTTAAAAATGAAAGCCCAAGACTACCATGATCAAGAAATAAATGAGAAATATCGTCAAATACATAACCATATCAAAACTATTTTAGTGAAGAAAATGGTGATGGATGATGTGAGATGAATAAACGCAACAACAAACAATCAAAATTCAAAATCATGTGGATAATGGACGATAAAAAGCTAACAACTATACAAGAACATGAAACAATATTATCCATAATTAAATGCAGTAACATAAAATTTTTAGACGCATTACTTGTGGGAATTTTTAACAAAACTCCATCCATTCACATCACAAACATATGAGCGGCCCTCACATCGTAAGAGATCAAAACCACACACCTGCAGGCAAAGTGAACAACTTAAAATGAATAAGAACTCAAACAGCTAAACTTGAGCTATTGATCATTGTCTCACACCAAATCTAGGATCAACAGTTGGAAAATATAAACTAAAAATAAATTAAGCATGAGGTAATTATTTTATCGAAAAATTTGCTTAACCTAAATGTAAGTAGAAGACATACCATACAAGCTATTTTATTATTTAGCATCAAAACTGATACACACTTTGCATACGTTAAATGGTTATAGTCAAACGGTCCCAGTTCCAAAAGTAGCAGTCCTTAAAAAAACATACTTACCGCTTGCCTAAAGGCAAGGCAAACTTCTCTTGCCATTTGCTTCTCACTTGGCGTCAGTAAAACAGGGTACCTTACCTATCACAAGGGTATAACATCACCATTTTTCTACAAAAGCACACTAGCTCATTTTTGAAAACATAATAGCTAGTAAAAGTTAGTCATCTTTTCACATGATATTATGTCATTAGGTTAAATAATGAAGAAAAAGGTGATAGAACTTCAAACTGAAAAGATGAAATTAACAACACTTAACTTTTTATAAATTTGCTTAAGGAAATTCAAAACACGATTCAACACCAAATACAACATAAAGAAAACAACAAGAACTAGTACAAGGGAATTCAAGAGCCCTTCCTGCCCATTTTTCCTAAACAAAAACCACACACCCCACAACACCCCCTACTGCCCAAATATAGCCTCCCCCCTAAACTGCCTTTTTCAACAAAACTGTAAGGAACCTGTTTCTAATAATACATAAAGAACATTTAATGTTTTCTAGGCCTCCTAACATAAGTAAACCTCAAAGGAGGTTAATCATTACTTCCGGCCCAAAAAAGAACCTTGTCCTCAAGGTTGAAATCAGAAAATTGCAGACGAATTTGATCATAATCCTCTCATGTCGCTTCAAAAGATGGAAGATGCTGCCATTTAATAAGAATGGTGGTCTTGTGTGAATCACCTGATAGATGCTTAACTTATAACAATGCTTCTGGTTGAACCTGTCAATCCATATCTAGCAACCAATGTGGAGGAAGAGGAGTGACACATCAGAAACGTGACCCTTAACTGTTTTTAAAAAGGATACATGGAAAACAGGGCGAATGTAACGGTTCAAACTTTTATTATATTTTTTGTCAATGATATATTTGTGAATATTTATATATATGAATGACATATAAATATAAGTTGTAAAAGATAATATTTGATTATATTAAAGTGTAACTCAATAAATAAAAAACAAGAAGTTGAAAAGTCAAAGGTTTGATGTTAAAGGTGGTACAATGACGTTGAGGCAATAGGCAAAGTGAAGGAGTCATTAATTTTAATTCGGAAGAGAGATGAAAAGTCAAATGGGTGAATAGAGTAACTATTCTTTTTAGTTGACAACTCATGACAACTCACTATTTTCTAACCCTTATCCAAGATAGTTCTTTTAATTAAGTGAAACCCTCTCTCTCTCTCTCTTTGAAGAAACCCACGATTTTCTTCTCCCTTTCCTAATGCCCTAACCCACCATTTTCCACTCTCTCTCCCTTTCGGAAATTTCCTCCCGTGAAACCACCCGCTCTCTCTTTCTCTAAAATTCTTCTTGCGGAACTCTCCCTCTTCTGAAGCTTTTCTCCCATGATAAACCCTTCCTCTCTCTTTGAAGATTCAAGATAAGATAAATTTTGGTTGTGGTTTATGAAGTTTATGGGTTAAATGTTGATTTTGTTGAGTATCGTTGACGATTGATGAACCTTGGGATTTGGATGCACGAAATTTAGTTTTCATTTCTCAACTTTTTAGCTTGTTGATATATAATCTCATTATGAGACTTATTTGTGAGTTAAAATGGAAGAAATTATCAAATTGTTCAAGTATGTTCAAAAATAAGGGGAAAATAAGACAATTCGGGTTTGATAAATGGTTTTGGCATGTTAAAATAGACTCATTGTGTGAACTATGGGCTTTAGAATTGATGCATTTAGATAAGTATATTTAATGTTATGATTTTTCAAAGTTGAGACAAAAACTATAAAAAGTATTCTACGCATGTTACAGTTTTAGTACTTTTAGACTCTTTTCATGATTTTATCTTGCTAAACTATTTTAGTATGATATATTAGACACTTCAATGAAATCGTAGCCCTTGAAATCGGAGCAATTGGATAAGAATATTTAAAGATATGATTTTTCAAAGTTGAGGCAAAAACTATAAAGAGTATTTTGAACAATCTCGGTTTTGGTATTATTAGCCTAATCAAATGGTTTTCAATGGTTAAAAGGTTCTGATATGTTAAAGTAGACATCTTGAGTGAACTTTGGATTTTGGAATTGAAGTATTTGAATATTTATACATTAAATTATGAATTTTTGAAGTTAATGCAAAATGTTGGTCATATTCCGATTTTAATCCAAATGATGGTTAATTGGTTATATTATGTTCAAAACCATTATGATTTGGATGCTAATTGTATAATGCATGTGTTATAAGTTTTCAAGTTACAAAGAATATTGATCAACTTGTTATAAATTGTGCTATGAATATAAGATAAGTAATTCTAACGATTAAAATAGTTAGTTTAGACTTTTTTGCATTGTTAGGTGGAGATAGTTTTAATTACTGTCTTGGATCTAGATATGATAGAAATTGATTGATGATTGAAATGAATAATAGACGTTGGAGTGAGGAAATTGACATCGCTTTAATTCAAATTGATGTGAGTTGTGAAAAATAATATGTTTCGATATTTATAGAAATAGTTCAAAAATATTATTTTGAAAACGAAAATTATGTTAAATTGAACATATTGATTTTAAATATCAATTGCATGGATGAGTTGAGTTGTATTGTTTTAAACGTACATAACATTGGTTTATAAACATTTTATAGCATGCATTTAGGAAGAAGTAGATTGGAAGTCGTGGTAACATAAAAACTTATTAGACAAGACTTGTCTCTTCGTGTGCGATGATTATGACTATGAAACTGAGTAAGAGGTTAACAATATGTCCTCCTTGGGTTGAAAGTCGCTAGACCTCGAGAAAGAGTAATGCAAGAGGGGTTCTACAGCCTTATATGAGAAAATACGAAAACTTGTAGATGTGTGTGATGGTTATATGAAGTCGTTTTACAGTGGATTACATTTTAATATTTACAAATGAATGTTAAAAGCTGTTGTTGGAAATTTGATTTAAAATATGGTTTTAAATCATGTAAACCTATTTAGAATTGCATTGAATTTAATTATACGTGAATAATGATTTCAAAAGACTATAGGATGTTTAAAAGGGCTTGAAATGAAGCTTGCATACATTTTATAAAAATGACATGGATTTCAAAGTATAAATTGATTTTAAATTAATTTCAAAATAATCACGAAAAGGTGGACAAAGTATGATCCTAGATAGTGTGGATAGAGTTTGAGTTAGTTATTTTAACTGCTAAATTTATTTACTGAAAGCTCATTATGTGGATATTTATATTTTTCAGATATCGAAAACGTTCACCAGGACGATAAAGCCAAGGAAATGAGCAAAAGAGCCATAAGCAAAACCATCGAAATAGATGGTTTTCTATTTAAGTTGGGAACGGGTTTAGTTGAGTTTTATGATGCAAAAACTCCTTTTGAACAGTCACGAGTATGTGATCCAACTCTGTAATAGTTTCCGTTAGAAAACTCTGATGATGATGTAAAACTTTGATATAAATATAGAAATGGAATATTAATATTGTTTGGAGAATTATATAGAAATATCTTAATTTGAGATACTAAGTACTAGAATATTTAAATGATGAAAATAGAAATATAATCATGCAAATTGAAAATCGAGCTGCATTCCCACCTCAGAATCTTAATTGTCAGAGCCTGTCGGGTTGGGGTCTTGACAGCAAATGCAGTAGTTTCCAGTAACATCAACCGATAAGCGACTTTTCCAATGCCTTCCAAAACTTTAAAGGGACCATAATAACAATGAGAAAGCTTAACACTGAATGGTCGACCAAAAGTTTTCTGTCAATAAGACTGAATTTTCAGCCAAACGAAATGACCCTCATGAAATTCAACATTACTTCGCTTCTTATTTGCCTAAGTTGTCATTTGAACTTGAGCACGATCTAAATGAAACCTTAGCAAGACCAAAATTGTATCTCGCTCCCTTAGCTGAGTATCTATGGCAGATGTTTGCGCTTATACACAAATTCAACTGTAAAAAAGCTAGAAGTTTGCACTTATACACTGCTTTAAAAGGAGACATTTTGGTAGCATAATGATATGATGAATTATACCAAAATTCGGCTCAAGAAAGCTATTTGAACCACGCCTTTGGTTTAGTACCCGTGAAACAATGCATGCAAGTCTCAATTGTTTTGTTACCAACTTCGATTTGTTCATATGTTTGGAGATGATAAGCATAACCAAACTTCAACGTGGTCCCATGTAACGGAAATAATTCCTTCCAAAAGAAACTTACAAAAATCATATCCCGATCAAAAACAATAGAATTTGGCGTACCATGCATTTGAAAACTGTATTAAAGAATAGAGCTGCCACCGTTTTCGCATTATATGGATGTTGTAAACAATGAAATGAGCATACTTGCTCAAATGATCAACTACAACAAAAATTAGGGATGAGCAAAACCGAACCGTAACTAGGAAATGGACCGAAACCGGTAAAATCATTCTGATTTTGGTCGGTTTTGAGCAAAGTAAAACTGAAATGCGGTTCTATTTTGTAAAAACCGAATTTATTGGTTTGGTTTTCGGTTTGGATCATTCATAACCAACAGTAACCGAATCGAATCGAACCGAACCGATCAAGCCCTCATTGGTTCGGTTTTCTACTTTTAGTTCTAATTTCTACTTCTCACTGAGAACTGAGAAGTTCTTAGTTTTAAGCCCTAAGAAATTTCTTCTTCTCCCAAGTCTGAAGCTCTCTGGCCGGCCAACAACCGATCTCGTTCGCTTCCCTAGACAACTTCTCTAATCTTGACTCTCTGGCTGTCACTTTTGCCGTTCTTTCTCCCACTAGGCACCGGGTGGCGGGTACGCTCATTTTGTTTTTTGTGTTTGGGCAAAGGAAACAGCTCTCTGCTTTTCGATTTTTTTTTGTTTGTTTTTCACTTCTTTAGTAGAGAGTACTTAAATTCAAAACAAGAAAACAAAAGATTAAATTTTCGTTTTGCTTTGTGAAACTCTTCGGGCATGATCGAGAGCAATTTAATAATTTGACAAACCGGAACCGAGCAGATAGTTTCAGTTGAGTCCTAGCTGTTTTGCCGACCGGTTTCGAATCAAATCCAAAAAACTGATTGCTTGTCGGTTCGGTTTTACTCCAAAACCAAACCAAACCGACAAATGTACACCCCTAACAAAAATGGAATCCATTTCTTCCGATTTGTGGTAATTTGTCAATAAGATCCATTGAGATATCTTCTCAAATATCATGTGGAATCGATAAAGGTTGAAATAATTCAGCTAGTGACAGAGATTCATATTTTTTCTGCTGACAAATCACACATTGATTGACAAATTTTTAAAATCTCGTCGCATGCCATCCAATATAACTATGTTGTAATTCTCTTCAAAGTCTTGGCAAACCCAACATGCCCGCCAACTAGACTCGAATGGAATAAAGTCATAATCTTAGGAAGAAAGGTGGAATGGTGAGACACCACTTTCTGAGACTTATAAAAAAGCTGATTGTTGATCAACAAAAATCCCAAATCTGAAGGACCATTGACGAGTAAGTCATTTTTAAAGGACTGCAACTTTGCATGTGTCCGCTTCTCGCTCTGTATGCAACATAATCCATTGCATTCATTTTACAATCATTCTTTTGAGATAAAGCATCAGCCACATATTCTCACACCCTGAGTTATAATGAACTTTAAAATCATAGCCCAACAATTTCATTAGCCTAACTTTTCTATAGACTGTTCCCACACCGAACATCCAGGTAAAACCGATGACCCAATTAAAGGTCATTCCCCGCTACTAATTTCACCATTTGCTTGTTGAATTTTCAAAAGATTTTTTTCCATTGTCGTAAACTCTTCTATTTTCTATAACTCGGTCTTTTGTAACTCATTTTTAATTCCCGCAATCTTCCTATGCCATTCAACCTATTTTCTTCTTGTGCTTCCGAACTTGTCATCATTTTTCTTCTCCTCTCAATTTTCTACTTTGATACCAAATTGGTAGAACTTCAAACTCAAAAAACTTTATTTAAGAACACAACTTTTTATAACTTTGTTTTAAGGAAATTCCAAACACGATTCAACACCAAACACAACAGAAACAAAACAACAAGAACTAGTACAAGGGAATTTGAGAGCTCTTCCTCTCCATTTTTCCTGAACAAAAAACCACACACCCAACAACATCCCCAACTGCCCAAATATAACCTTCCATAAACTGCCTTTTTCAACAAAACTGTCAAGAAACTGTTTTTAATAATAGGTAAACAACAATTAATGCTTTTTAGGCCTCCTAACATAAGTAAACCTCAAAGGAGGTTTATCAAAAGGTTACTACATAATTTACAAATCTTACAAGCGTCATGGACATTTCTGCTCGTACTATGGGGAGACAACTTTTTGCTGAAGCAAGTTCAGCATTAAAAGATGAGAATGATAGGAAGACCAACTTTGTAAAATAATTGCCAAACTGAGAATCATTGAGATTAGGAATTGGGAAGGAATTGAACTTCTTCAGAAAATAATTATAGGGATTGCCTAGAAAAGGATCTTTTGGCGCTATGTGATTGTTATCATTTGGTGTCTTTCATTTGGGTGATTATTCATAGAGATTCTCTTTTCAATTTTTAGAAATATATTTTGAAGCAGGAGCATGGCCTAAATGAATTGGGATCTGACAGTATGATCATGACTCTGGTCCTGATAAATAAGAATTAAGTACTTAAGTACAAGTCTTTACCCATATGAAGCATTTATTAGGAAGGGCAACACTTATTTATGCCATATTTCTCATCTCTATCACTCTTTAAGAAAAGCATGATATGCTTCCAATTCAGGAGGACAGCTGGGTGGGATACAGTTTCTTCTTTCAGAGTTTTCAGCCCCTTTATCTTCTTTCCAAAATTTTTTTGCCTCATTCCATCATAACAGCCCTCCCGTTCTTTGGAATATTTAGTTGAGAAGAAAACCTCCATACCACAGAACATCTGAAGTTTTTTGCTCTAATTTGCCAAATGTTCAAGATCATTCATGACCCAATATTCCTGACAACTTGGGGTGGACACCTTATTCTTTGAGGACATTTTCATGCAACTCTTGCTCTAACCAATTTTCGACAATGACATAAGTGAATGACCTAGAACTCAAGAATTACACAAATCTTGGTAAGATTAGCACTGGTCACTTTAAGATTGGAAAAGTTTCTTTGCATCTAACTCCAAATTATCCTTAATGCAGAATGAGGTAGATATAGAAAATAAAATAAATTTCTTCAATTGCATTCACAACTTTGGCTTTTCATGATCTAATATTTTACTAGATAACAAGTCTCCTTCGCCAGCAATTTGATCGTTCAACTCAACATTTTACCATTGAGAGTAAAGCAAATGGTTTTTCACATGAAGGTGGCCTCATGCCTTTTCTTTTACATTTTTTTATTAGAAATGATTTGTGTTAAAAAGAAGAAATTACAAGAGAAAAAAGGAGAAGAACCTCCGCCAAAAAGAACCACTTAGATTATAGCAATTTTCCTCTAATAAGAAAAAATCAAACTACATGGCTAAATCCTAAAAAACATAGAACTATAAGTCTTGTGCTTGTAATTTCTAAATATTTTAGAATGTTACCTGACTCTGTGATCTTCCCAATTCAAATGGCATAGACATTGATAACCTTCTAACTTTTCTCTGAAAAAGATTATCCTCCCACTTACACATTTTCATTTTTTAATTGAGTTTCGTTTCTAAAACTTCAAAGATGAATTAGGTAATGACATAGTAAACAACATATATAACCAACAAGCATAATACTTGTCAACGACTTAATTTAATGGCCAACGCAACTCGTTTCTTGACCATGTAACAATCATTAAAACATAAAAAAACTGAGTTGATATTGAAATTTTTACAACGAAAAAGAAAATTAGAAGTTTTCTATTAGCCACATCTTTTACTAATGCAACCAACTCTATCTATGGTAGTTCAGTTGAGAAAATTAAGAATGTGCACTACTTTTCATCTATCAGGATTGGCAATTGGTAACTCTAAAACATGGTATACGATCCACATAAATATATCACCAGTTATGTGACTAGTAAAGATCTTGATTTTGAAAATCGGAAGTATCTTAAAGAATGTGCAGTATTCGTTATACACTTGTAAAGCAAATGAGAAATTAAAAAATAAAAAAACTTATTAGTGTACCACAAAGAACCAATGTTGAAAATTCAGTAATCTTAAATCAGATCCAAAGAAAATGGATAACGGCCCAAGATATATATTAAAAGCAAAAAACAATGTTGTGTAAGTAGTATGTTTAATGTTGAACATAAAATTAATAGGCCGCATGTTCCACTTACTTCCTTCCCATCTGGGTTTCTCATAACAACCCCATCAACAACAGGAGACTTCCTTGCCTCAGCATGCGCATATTCTGGGCCAACCGTGTAGACCTAGAATATTTCCAAGATACTCAAATGAAAACCCTCCCTAATGTGAAATCTAGAAGTTGATGGTATGTGAAACTTAAAGTGCCCATAATTAAAATATAACACAAACAGATTTAACCTTAACATCAGTTCCTCCCGTTGGCATGAACTCCTCATATATGTAAGATCCTTCACGCCTCACTCTTCTAACTTCTGGATGAAATTCACTTGACCGATTTCCAACCTGAAGTTAAATGACTCACATCTGTGAGAACTCCTAGATAATAGAAGTAGGACACGAGAATTATACGAGTGGCTTCCATTTTCCAATCTCAATCTTTCTTGCGAGAAGAATAATTACATGAACTTAACATAAATTAGCAACAAATTTAACATCCATGTAAAGATTATGAAAATGATAAATATCAGTAATTAATAGGTTCAGAAAAATTTTATCCATGTAAAGACAGCAAAAAAATTATATATCCAAGAGGAAGTGCGAACAACTTGCGCTAGCTGACAGCTAAAACCAATGTGACTACTATCCATTGAACGTCGTTAGAACTAACTCTACAATTCCCTAGACACGAAAACTAAACAAGTTAAACAATTTCATGAACAAATTAATCATGTCCACAAATTAAGACTCGTTTTTGTATAATGGAACAAACATGAATTTAAGCAAATTCAATTCATATAGAGGAAGTAAGCTTTACTAAATCACTCACCTTCCGAAATAATTCCTTCATACCTCCGCCTGCTGAACTGGGATAATAAATCTTTATGCTATGATCATCCCCTTCGAGGAATAACAATACAAGAGTCAATATTTTTGCACATAGGAAAATCAATTTTCAAACTGGCGCAAATCAAAATATGTGATGAAGGTAAATCATACATTAATAGTAGCAAAGAAAAACAGTCCAAAGTTCATATTGAAAACATCATTTTGCTCTTGTAAATCTAATTTTATTGGAGTTATAAAAATTGGGCAAATTAGATGCCCTTACAAAGAATGAATATAATCTTAAACAGTTGACAAGTCATTATTTGCTGCATTCCACTGACAACCATTGTTTGATACTGAGGTAACTAAAGAGAGCCAAACAAAATCATTTTAAATGTAAACCTTTTTTTATCTTTCCTGGTCCTTCAAACAAAGATATGTACAAACTCCAATTTTCTCATGCTATCTCTGGTGGGAGAAAAAGGACCAGACTTACATTTAAAAGGATTGTGTGAAGCTCCATTTAAGTTAGCTCATCCTAAAGGTTTCATAATTGTCAATTTCATGACTTCCAATTGAGAAGGATCGAAAACTTGGAATTCCATGGTTTAGAAATTCATAAAACTTAACAATTCTTCCCTCCAATTCATGTTAGCGAAGGCTTTTACAAATCAATTTTCATATTTTGATGTGTGACGGAAAGCCATCATACCGTCTTTGCCAAAGCCGTGGCCGAATTATATATCCAATTTATTTGTTCATTTTATAGGTAAATATTTTGAAGAATAAGTGAAGTTAAAGCCTAACATTCAAGACAAGCATCTGAAACAAATATGGAGGTTCAAACGAAACAAAGGAGAAGAAGGGCCCGAGAGTGATGAGAATGGAGACCCTTATGCATGGTGTCAAGGTCCGGAATTGTCCAAGGCATGTTGTCTATGGCCGCCCATGCTATTAGGTAGATTTACTTTCTTTCTAAGCACTTCAGTTGTATCTGTTTCTATTTTTTCGTTGTAAGTGACTCCTCGCCACTATGGCATGTACACTACTGTCATAGTGGAGATGGTCCGGATTGCTCTTTAGGGGGGAGAGGCGTGACAGCACATAGACCCCCCTACCCACTTATGTAATTTGCTATCAATCAATGAACAAGTTTTTTACATACTCTCTGTTTATGCTCACTATACTCAATGATGCTCTTTTTGAATAATCTCGTCCACTCATTGCTTACTCGCTAGACAAAAAGCCCACTCTAGTAAAGTAGGCACTCGGCGCCGTTGGCGCGCTCGTAGGCTGACCCATTGGAACTGCGACAGTGGGTGCCACACGGTCTTATTAACCCTCTTGAAAATAGGACCGTGACAGTTGGTATCAGAGCCAAGTTGGCTCAAAATTATGAGAAAAACATGCTGAAGAAAAATTTGATGGAAAGGTCGAATTCTCCGTCAGAACAACTCGAGCGCCTTGTCGAGTTGGAAGAAGAAATACGGTATCTGCAAGACATACCGAACAACATTCGATTCATGGAAGAACGAATGAAGGAAATGTCTGAATTGCCTGCTGAAATTGCGGCTATTCACAACAAAATAGACGCCATACCGATTCCAGAGCTGATGAATCGGGTAGAGACTCTCAAATTCCGACAAGAAAGGGGAAAGGGAGTCGAAATGGGGGAAAGTTCCACAAGCACTGTAGCCGGGATCCTGGACCGTGTCGAAGAGATCGAGCTAGCTCATACCCGGTTGTCAGAGACTATTTCCCAGATGGCAAAAGATTTCAAAACAATGTTTGATTCTCTCAAGACAGAAACTGCTGAGATCAACATTAAATTGAACCTTACTATGAGAGCTATGGGGAGTCAAACCCAGGCTACTACTGCTGCTGAAGTTAGTCGAGTGAAAATCCCAGAGCCAAAACCTTTTGGGGGAGCTCGCAATGCAATAGAAATAGAGAATTTCATCTTCGATATAGAACAATATTTCAAGGCCACCAGAACTGATGAGGAATCGAAAGTAATCTTGGCCACTATGCATCTTACTGGTGATGCAAAACTTTGGTAGAGATCAAAATACCATGATATTAGTATTGGGGAATGTGTGATTGATACTTGGGAAGAACTAAAAAGGCAACTGAAGGATCAATTCTTTTCAAAGAATGTTGAATTCAACGCTCGCAGACTACTCTGAGAACTAAAGCAGACTGCGAGTATTCGGGAATATGTCAAAGAGTTTTCAGGACTTATACTAAATATTAGAGATATGTCAGAGAAAAATAAGATCTTTACATTAATTGAAGGTCTTAAACCTTGGGCGAAGACCAAATTATATGAACAAAGAGTGTAAAACCTTTCAAGCGCACTTGCCGCAGCAGAACGATTGTTTGATTATAACATCGAGAACCCTGTGACAAAGAAGAACACTCCTAGTGGCTCAAACTCCACTAAGTTCCAAGAACCGAACACAGAAACTGTTGAAAAGAAACCATTTGTCACAAGAGAAGGTCACGAAGCACCAAAAAGTGCTAGCAACCAACAACCAACAAACTATATCATGTTTTTTGTGTAAGGGACCTCATCGAGTAGCTGAATGTCCGCATATATCGGCCTTAACTGCTTTACAAGCTTCGATTCACGATGACAACTCGGTTAAGGAAGTTGTCGAAGAAGAAGCCACTAAACGTGCAGAAATTGGGACTATGACATTCTTATCAGCCGTACAACAACAGATGGAAGAGCTGAAGAGGAACCAAAATAAAGGTTTTCTGTATGTAGAGTCATCCATCAATAATAAGCCTACTAAGAGTGCGATGAAAGACTCGGGAGCTACTCATAACTTCATTACGGAGAAAGAAGCTAACCGTCTCGGTCTGAAGCTAGAAAAGAATGATGGTAGGATAAAAACAGTGAATGCAAAAGCGATACCGGTGCTCGGGGTTGTAAAGAGAGTCCATTTGAAACTCGGCTCATAGACAGGACTCATTGATTTTGTCGTAGCACAGATGGACGACTTCGATACCATCTTGGGGATGGAATTCTTGATAGAACATAAGGTCATCCCAATACCCTCAGCAAGATGTTTAGTTATCACAAGTAACAACCCAATTGTTGTTTCGGCGATTCTTAAACAACCAGTTGCCAACAACATAAAGACAATCTCTGCTATGCAATTCAAGAAAGGGCTAAAGTACGATGATCCAACTTATATGAATGTTTCGTTGGAGATAAGTAAGAAAAAGGAGGAAATAATACACCCTGAAGTTTTACAAGTCTTAGAAGAGTTCAGGGGTACCATGCCCGAGTGCTTACCCAAGACTTTACCTCCACGAAGGGACATCGATCTTCAGATTGAACCGAGTCCAGGATCTAAATCTCCTGTAAAGACGCTGTATAGAATGGCTCCACCAGAACTGGCAGAATTAAGGAAAAATTGGCCGAATCTACTTGATGTGGCGCAATGTTGTTTTAACTGTCAAAAGAGCTCTTCAACGGGGATGAGTCCGTCTGAAGTGGTTTGTGGGAGACAGCCAATCATGCCTCACACCTTAGAACGACCTTATTCGATAAACAGCCCGAAGGCATACAACTTCTCAAAAGAATGGAAGCTCAAAACAGAGATAGCTCGCGCTTACCTGGAGCGAGCCTCTAAACACATGAAGAAGTGGACATATAGGAAACGACGGTCAATGGAGTTTAACGCCGGAGATTTGGTGCTGATTAAATTGTTACCTGAACTACTTCGCTTCAGGGAGAAGAGAGACAAGCGACTTATCAAAAAATATGAAGGTCCTATTGAAGTCATCGAGAAGATCGGAAGAATGTCCTACAGAGTTAATCTGCCATCGTGGCTCAAAATCCATCCAGTGATCCATGTTAGCAACTTAAAACCATACCACCAAGATGACGAAGACAAGAAAAGAAACTATATCACCAGACCAAATATCTCCATCAACAACCAAAAGAAGAAGGAAGTTGAAGAAATCCTTGGACGATCGAAGTATCAGAATAGGCCGACGACAGTGCTAGGAATATCTCATCAGATGGAAAGGACTAGGAGACGACGAAATATCTTGGGAGAAGGTGGAAGAGTTAAAGAACTCAGTACAGAAGATCAAAGAATTCAAACAGAAGAAGAGTTGACGAGGACGTCAACAGCTCAAATAGGGGAAAATGTCAAGGTCCGGGCTTGTCCAAGGCATGTTGTCTATGGCCGTCCATGCTATTAGGTAGATTTACTTTCTTTCTAAGCACTTCAGTTGTATCTGTTTCTATTTTTTCGTTGTAAGTGACTCCTCGCCACTATGACATGTACACTACTGTCATAGTGGAGATGATCCGGATTGCTCTTTAGGGGGGAGAGGCGTAACAGCACATAGACCCTCCTACCCACTGATGTAATTTGCTGTCAATCAATAAACAAGCTTTTTACATACTCTCTGTTTATGCTCACTATACTCAATGATGCTCTTTTCGGATAATGTCGTTCACTCATTGCTTACTCGCTAGACAAAAAGTTCACTCTAGTGAAGTAGGCACTCGGCGCCGTTGGCGCGCTCGTAGGCTAACCCATTGGAACTGCGACAGTGGGTGCCACACGATCTTATTAACCCTCTTGAAAGTAGGACCGTGACACATGGCATGGTCACCTTGTTGCGATGAATGACACGAAAATGAAGCACTCCAATGAACCAAGGACATCAAAATTCAATACTCAAGACATGGTAGAGTCAAGCAAAGGGATATCATGAAAGCACAAGCCTCAGCCACTCAAGTTTGTAGAGGGAGTTTGTCCTCCTTAATCAAATTATGTAACCGGACGTAGTTTAGGTTTTTTGTACAATATTTTAGTTATTTTCTAGTTGTATGCATGAATACTTCGAGGGAAAGTTAGACACATTTTGGGGGTAAAATAGAACACTAGATCATGGGAGAGAGAAAGGCCAAAGGTACACTTCCAAATTCTAGGACCTTCTTCTCTTCTTTGCATGGCATGCATGGCTGATTATTTAAGTAGGATTAGGGCTGCTTTGGGAGGTAAAATGGGCATCATGGTCATGGGAGAGAAAGAAAGAGCATGGCCAAGTATAAGTTTAGTTGCCCAATAAGAGCCAAGCACCTCACCTCTTTCTATAAGCTTCTTCGTCTCCTTGCATGCCAAACCCTAGCTGCTCATTTGAAGCCATATTTAAGCATCTTTTTCTTATTGTAATGATAGAAGATATTAAATAGAAAACTTGATTTTTGTTGCTGCAAAATCGTTGCCCTCGGGCCTTATTGGTTTCCATACTAGGTTTGTAATATCTGAGGATCGGTAACTACCAAATGGTTGTCAAGTTTGAGGTTACTTAGTAACTCTTAGAGACACCCTCTTTCTCCAACCAAACCAGAGGTTGGAAGGTAAGGAAAGAGGTGGAAAACCTGTCACTTTGCTGGAGTTATCCTGCACTTGTGGAGGAGGACATTGTCGAAGGTGTATTGAGTCATCCTTTCGGACCAGCAGTGGTTGTCTTACCATTGCTCGATTGTGCTTGCGGCTTTTGCTCAGAAATTTTCTCAGTCCACCCTCAGGTACATTGTGTTAAAATTTCATCCAATTTGGTTCAAGTAATCTGGAGATATACATTTTACAAGTTGGATATTATTCTGCCCAGAAAACTACTAACCCGAGAAGCAAATTTTCTGTTTTATTGCTGCATATCTTTTCAGTCTGATTTCTTTTTTTGAACTGAAATTTGAGGATCTTTCATGTATATTGTTGGCTAGTTAGTGTTAAAATTTTGGTTTAATTGGACTTGGTTTGAAGAATATATTCAGAGCTTGTTGGAGTCTTCTTCGGCCAAGGATTTCTTGGTGTAAATCCGGGGAGCACTTGTCATTTGGTTGTGTTGCTCTTAGGTGTTGTCAAACCCAACCCTTGGGGCATATCATATCTCCTTCTCCCTCTTGTATTCTCTAACGAACAAGCAGTCCTTCTGCTCATCCTTTGTCTCACCAAAAAAAAAAATCTCACTTGCATTATAAAGATAGTAGGAGAAATAATAATCATGTTATTATTTAAAAGAAAAGATCTCTGATTAAACATTATTAAGCACATTTAAGAATTTCGGACTTAAATACAGACCAAATGCCAGAAATTTTAAAAAATGTTTGCATCTTTACACAAGGGCATCCACAATATCCAAGTCTTTTCAGGAATTTAAAAAAGCGTGATCATTATATTCCTTTCTTTTCTTTTCAATGACATAATCAATTTATTCATGAGTTAATAGGATCTGGAACAATTGTGACACGGCTAGAAGAAAAACTTCTATTTGGTCTTTTTGCTCTACAATATGTTCAAGTGAAAGACATCCATGGAAGACCCAAAATACAGTTAAAAGAAGCTAAAGGCATTAGGAATATTACCTCATTAAATAAATTTTTCAACGTCCTCACAAAAAAAAATATTGATCAGAACTTACAACATAAATACAAATGATGATTAAAATAACAATATGCTATTATGTAAGATACGTCATGAAATGTCAAACCACACCCAACTTAGAATATTTATTTCTGTTATACGAAAACCAATTTAAGTAAATAGAAAACTCAAGAAGGTCTACATACAAGCTTACCCTCAATAGGCTTCTCCACAAATGGCTTCCAAAACCGACTTCCATCAACTTCAACAAAGTCCTCTTCCTCCACAAAGTAATCCAACTCTTGATATGGTACCTCTCTATTTACTAGAGCATATCTTGGAACTGAAATCCCAAACATTTCAAGACGCTTGGATTCAATAAATAATCATGTGTTAGTTTATATTTGTTGAATAATAGAACCCAATAATAGATTAGTAATACATAATATTCATGGGGCAACCACTTGCCATAACAACATACAAAACCCGACAATTGATAGTAAGTGTCACTATATACACTTAAAAATTCACTCTTCAAGGGGAACAAAAGCAATAATTAATGTATACAAAAAATGGAGACTGTTTTATTAGCTAAAAATCATTGACATAAAAGGTCATTTAACATAACTATAAATCCTTCTCCTAGAATGCTGCACCAATAAACAACACCAAAGAATGGAACTGCAATTGAATGATAGTCACACACATACCTCATACACCTTTCGTCGGTCATGAAGAAGATATTGTGTTTCCAACTCATTCACCAGAAAAGGTCTGAACCAGAGAGTATGTATTGCTTGAGAAACTTTATTGTATTTTTAAAAAGGATAGCAAGTGTTCGTTCATAAATTAAGATTGACTAATACAACTATATAATAGGTAATGCTTACTTGTTCAATGCAGCATATGCCTCAACCTTTTCAAGGGGATAGCCGTTTGAATAGAATGCAATCAAGCAATTGCATACCGGCCAGCTGAAACAACAAAATTACAGTCAAATAAATACAATGGAAATGGTGTCCATATTGAAAAATTGTCAAAAGGAAAAACTGAATTTGCTAAAATAACAAAGATGCAATGTTAGAAGCCCATAATATACGTCAAAATAATATACCTCTCTATCGGATGTTCGACGATGACTTCGTCTCCAAAATATATGATCTACATCAAGATGTGCAAAACAAGTCACTAGCGCAAGCATTATTGATCGTCCTATTAACATAACCACAAATATAATTGATAACAGCTGAAAACAGTAAGTACCTCAATTAAAAAAAAAAAAAAACAAGAAGAAATGAGCAATGACAACTCCAATATCTTAACGAATCTCCATTCATTTTACTTTACAAATACATATGAAAAGCTAGACGAAAATAGACCGAATAATACACAAGTGGATTTGCAAAATAAGTAGTTGAGAAGCATATATTACAAGAGAAAGAATTTATGGACCTCAAATTCCCCAAATGCATTTAGTCTATCCAATATCTGTCTCATTGGTGACGATAACACCTGCGAAGCAAAAGAGTGGATCAGAAGTTCATGATCGTACGATCATCCACTTAACGCTGTGTCCATTGAAATAAGAAGCAGGATGACTGAGGAAGCAGTAAGAAAACTTCCAAACGGCATTTTACCTTCTTTTCCATAACGCAAACTCCAATTCTAATCTTCTCGGCAACACCTACGTCCTCCATCTCTCTGGCTTCCTCTAAATTCGCAGCGACTCAGAATCCAAATCACGCTTTCACTACAACTTTCCCATACGTCCAGGAAGGCCGCAACGCAAAACAACGAGAGAAATAGAAATTCAATAAAGAAATGCCAAAGAAAACGAACAATGCAGAAAAAAAAAACAAAAACAAAAACAAAAACGAACAGCTGCAGAAAGATGCGCGGTAATAGGAACTAGAAGAGGCGAAATCCGTAGCAGAAGGAGAGAACGGAAGGAAACGGAGATGAGGATGAGAGAGAAGAAGGCGTAAAGGTGGTGAATTGAGTATTGTGTGGGGGTGAAAACAGAAAACAAGAGCGTGGGGCCGGGGATGGGGACTTTGGGGAGTGACCGTGACTGTATGTATGGATACTGCCTACTGGATTCTGGAATATACATACAACCCAAACTTCAAAGCCTTACCACCTTTTTAATATAATAACCATACCTTAAAATCTTTTTTTGAAAGAAACCATACATAAATTGGACTACCCAGAAGAATCTGACAAAAGAATAGAATGATTGTAAAAACATAGACTAAATAGGTAGATATCATATTATTAATGACAATTACCAAATCAGTCATTAGATGCTTTGACTTGAATTGATTGCTCCTACTTTTATTAATTCAAATTTAGTGGTTTGGACTTTATTAAATATGTTTGTACTTTAAATTCATGCTATAAATTGAACTTTACCCTATTTATAATAACATTAACTTTCACTCGTAATGCTTGTTCAGGTCAATTTGACATAATCCCATCGATTAGCTTAGTCTTTCACAAAATGATATAGAATGATTGTGCTTGCTTTATTTACACTACAGCAATGGCCTCTCCATTATCAAATAATATATATATATATATATATATATATATATATATATATATATATATA
>CM039527.1:11585448-11690427 GCA_022433055.1 Begonia peltatifolia | reverse complement strand
ATATATATATATATATATATATATATATATATATATATATATATATAATGATATTAAAATCACGTAAGTTAAATTCTTATTTTAAAATTCAACAACACTTGTAATACATTGAATACGAACCGGTGGACATAGACTAAACACCAAAAGTTGAACGTTGATAAGAATGGCAAGAACCATTCTTACAATCAACCACCATAATAGAATTAAGACAACGGTTCATTACTGCAATCTGTGGTTTATTCTTCATCGTTCCTTGAAAATTCTCCCTTCAACGCTCAGATTATTCAACATCTTCGTGAGATTGAGAGTTTACACAAAATCGAGCTCAATTTGCGATGGGATTTTCCGAGAAATATTATGCAATTATCACGTCGAGTTTGGATTCACTAGCCAGTTTACCAATGCTTGTCCCGGCAATATATCCACCAGACCAAGCATTCTGCCAAATTCAGAAGAAAAAAAAGGGTTTAAATGCTGGATGATCACACTAATACCATACAAAATTATTTTGAAGTATGTAACTGCTTAGTAGAAAGGTCAAATAATACGAAATCAAATGCAATTTATCACATAAAATTTGAACAACGCGTATGTTTAGCAGGAAGGTGAGACAAAATGAAACTAATTGCAATTTTTTACCCTTTTTATGAAACTCCCAACAGAAATAGTTTCAAGAAAGGCAATACATGGTTCGCTTAAGTGGGACAATGAGACAGTGAACCGAGCCTTTAGAGTCGTTATTCATTTGACACTTAAAATCACTCGACAGGTTTTGGAGCACAAGTGTGATTCATCTTTTAGCTTTGGATATATAACAGTAAATCTAAGCTACTTGTCTTAACATCTTATACGGCAGGTCATATCATCATAAATTTCAAAATACTATATGACTTCATTATTTTTCTACCTTCTATCGTATTTTTAAAAAAGTACAAGAAATAATAACATAACATGTCATGTAAGAAACTGCATATGTATAACGTTCAAAATTGGTCACAATATAATAACCAAAAGTGTGCTTTTGGTTGCACCAAATGAACAAACCACCGCGGCTCGTGTATCATGTACATAATTTTTTGAATAATATTTTGCTCACCTGAAAATTGAAACCACCTGTTACCCCATCAACATTCAAGACCTGCACATAGAATCCAAGGTCCAACTTATGAACTGGCACCATGTATATTGGAAAAGATTTAAAATTCAATGAATATATCTGTTTGCATATAAATGTGTGTGTGCCCGCGCGCGTCCTAAAATTCATTATCGGAAGTTACCTCGCCTGCAAAGAAGAGACCGGAATGAATTTTGCTTTCCATTGTGTTCAGAAAGATCTATACCGAATTCGAAAAAATTATTTTAAGATAACAATGTTGAGAATATGTTCATGGGCGTGTGTGCGCGCATACATGAGAGAAATAAATTGAGAGAGAGAACCTCTAACAGTGGAACTCCCCCAGCAGTCACAAATTCATCTTTAAATTGACCCTTCATGAAGAGAAGCCTCACGATCTCAAGATACATTCAAGAAGTATGATACAGAAAATGTTTGTGAAAGTTACCTTCCCCGTGATTTTAAATGCACAATTCTTTAACAGAGAAGAGAAAGATATTATCGAGTTATTGGACAAGGAAGCCCACGAGTTATCTCCAAGTAATCCCTGCATATATGCAAAGTAAATTATCTTTAAGGAAAATTATTCCATACACCGATATGATCACATTGAAGACTGAAAACCACCTCTCGATCCAATAAATATTTCCAAAATCGCTTTACAAGGCCGAATTCAGAAGGTGACAAATTGAGTACCTTTTGCTTCTGCAATTGTGGAACAAGATAATCTTTAGCTTTCAACCATTTTTGGAAACAGAAACCAGACCTGCTTATATTTTGATACATTCAAAAGGTTAACCAGTTGGATTAACATAAATTGACCAATTATTTTATTCTTCACACTCTCCTTAACATTTAATAGGTAGGGTAAAAACGAGATAAAATCTTAACCAACCTTCTCTTGCTTTCATACCATGAAAACTTCTCAACAATACCAAAGAATTAATAGTGTAGTTCAACAGTTGTATTTTTTGCCAAATTCAATGATTTATTAACAGTTAAGATCACCAACACAGGTTAAATAAATTATGCTATTATTTTTCTTCATGACATTGCCTCTTGAACAAAGGATCTGGGTTGGGCTTCTTCCATGAGTCTATTCAACTCTATTTTCATATTTTGAAATTAACTTTTTACCAAATTATTCATAAAAAATGTTCTGCGATTAAGGAAAGCAGTTCCATTGACAGCTACGGCATAATGTAGTTTCAAAGAAAGTAACCAATCAAACAGCAGACCACCAGATTGTTACCAAGAATTTTGACTTGTGCTGAATAAGAATCGACTTCACCTCCTCCAAATTCAAATCAGGGGTAAAATCCACAATTACAACTCCTGCATCCCGATAGTTTTAGCTGATAAAAAAATGATTATCCTCAAATAAAATTGATAATTCTTCACACCTTGATACCCTGATGCAAAAAGATCTCGAGCCCCCCAAGCAGATAGCTTAAGAATTACAGGGCCGCTAAGTCCCCAATGTGTGACTAACATGGGACCAATCTAATTGAAAAAACAGTTATGAATCAACTACATGTACGCTACAGCATCTTTAATAAAAAAAAAGCATTTATCAAAATAGTCAGTGGTTATATATAATTAAGACTTAGAACCTGAACTAAATCATATCACCTGTGTAAGTTGTGGTATGCTTCTATCAATATTTTCTAATTTCAGTTTCGCCTTCACTTTAGGAAAGCTGACCTGCACAAGTAACAAGAACAAACAATCTTGATCATGCAGTTTTCACCAGTAAATGCAAATCAATGTTGTAAGAGGCGTGCTATGCCTTTTTGATAAACAAGGATTCAAAAATCCCATTCTCAATATCAAATCAGATTCCTAAAGTTTGTCATCCAATATGTAAGCAACATTGAAATAAAGACAGGGAAAAAGAAAGTGAGAGAAAGTGTAGAAATTTTGGAATCAATTGAGCCATCGTTATCCAAAAACTATTTCTACCTTGATAGTAATAGTGTGGTAGTCACTGCAAATATCATGCAGAAAACATTGCAGCCATTTTATATGCGTTTCTTGATTAAAAATCATATAAATCAGCAAGGCACTAAACAACAGCCCCCAAACTCAAAATTCAGAAACTAACAATTAATAGAACACGTCATAAGTAATTCTGTTCTTTAATTTCTTAATTGTCTGACCATCTTAGGATATAATCAATAATGACGAAAGAAGATCTTCGTAATAAAATAAAAGAAGTGCAATGACAACAGCAAGGAGTTCCATGAACAAAAGAACAATACCCCAGACAGTTCTGCCAGCTGCGAATCTTCAATCTTAAAAGTAAATAAGCTTGGAACAGAGTCCACAACTGAATGACCAAGTTGAACAGCAAGACTGTGACCCTTGACAAAAAAGAAGCACGCAGTGAGGAAACTCAATTCATACACAACAAGCACAGGTAGATCAACTATCTATCACCACCTGCCGGCTACTACCACTTGCGATCAATAAATAATCAGCTACGACATTTTCTGAACCAGCAGAGCTCTGAATTTTTAATAGAAACCTCGATCTCCTACCAGAACCAATAGATGCAGTTGTAACCACTTTCCCAGTCTGCAAAGAAACTGGTTGAAAGAATCGCATATCAGTATAAACTATTTGCAATAAGTGTTAAAAGAAATAGGTGTTTGCAGTGAAGCTTTAATCACATAAATAATGAACTAAACATAAAGTAGACATGCCTCCTCTTCGCTTTGATTCAGACAATAGACAGTCAATTATGGAAGAAGAACAGTTGCTGACAGGAAAAACCCTACCATCATCCTCAATCTGTGTTAAAGAAAAAAAATAATATATTAATCTTGCTATATTAAACATAAATAGTAAATTTACAGTTATGAACATTACCTTTAGTTCTACCCCGTGATCAGAAAACCAGGACATTGTATCCACAGGGCCATGCATGTTGAAAAAAGCTCCTCTCAGTTCTTTATGACCTCTGGGGTAATTTTCGGCTAAATTCTTCAGAAAAAAACTGACTTCAGGAAAATAATAAAATTGAGCTTAGACAAAAATATCATTGATGTCGTTAAAATCACGAAAGAGGTTAATTCAGTAATCATTATATACGAAGGTAAGATAGATATTTAGCTAGCGTTTCATGAAAGGTTCCTAAAACAGAGTGGACGGAGATTTTTACTCCACATCTGGCCCAATGCAGCCCCTTTTCCACGCAGAGGGGGGAGGATTATTACAGAGGTCCCAAATTCATTCATCTTAAGTGTCTTATAATCAACCGACCAAAATAATCAAAGATTAAGTAAATTCCCTCGCCTACCATAGATTCGGTGAAATGCCCATTGGTAACATTGCATCGACCTCCACCAGAAATTTTAACCTGCCCAACTAAAATGTCCATGAACATGTGCAAGGAGAGAATTTGATTCAAGAGCCGAAAGAACTGAAACAAATAAGAAACCGAAACCTTAGATAGAGGTTTTCCTTTTTCAATAACCATCACGTTAAGGTTAGGAGCGAAGGTTTTGGCCCGAATAGCTCCGTAGATTCCAGCCGCTCCGCCGCCAACGACCACCAATAGTTCTTCATCAGACTACTCATTAAGATAAGCATAACAGTCATCCTCCAACTCATTACATAGAAAACAAAAACGAAAGAGATAGGAAAGAAGCTACTTTTTGAGCAGCAATGGGGATAGAAAGAGTGGAAGAATACTTCCTCTGGGATGAAAGTGAAGAAAAATGGAAGACATTTGTGCTTCTACTTGCAGCGTCGAAGGGAAGAACCCTAAAATGGAAGAAGAGACGAGCTAAAATGACGCTCATCCCTCTCCTATCCGTTAATCGGATGCCAACGAAAACCCTGCCTTTCCCGCTACTGTGCTTACCAACGAGATTTTACGCTATAATTTACAACGATGACAGTGCTTGTGTAAGTATCACAAAAACATAAAATTAGAACAAAAACTTAAAATATAAAACGTTATTTTTAATATAATTGATCATATTATTGATAAACAAATGTTGCATCGTTATATAATCACACGTAGATTATGGTTTTGGGTTGAGACAATTACTCAAACCAAGTCTACTCGATTTGTTCTAAAATCTTATTTCAATAGACTTTACATTAGTTTCAAAAGAGATTCGATTCGAGGTATTGCATTTTATTTTTTTAAATAATGCCAGATTGTGCAATTTTATATGTTAGTCAGTCTTTTGCTATTATAATAAACGCTGCTACAATAATTTACGTTGAACGTGGAGAAAGAATGCGTAGTTAATATATATATTTATAACTAGAAGTGAACAGAACCAGTAGAATTGAAATAAACTGTCATTAGATTCTATTTTCTACATGTGTATAGTAAAACTAGTTTGTAACGAAGAAAAACCATCATTTATGGTTATATTTTCAGTTTTTTGATAGAGATGGGAAAAATGGAACCATGACCATGATTTTAACTGAACTGAGCAGTTCAATCTTGGTTCGGGCTGGTCCTACTCACCCATAATTCTATTTTCGGTTCCGAACTCTTAGAACAGTGTAGTACAATCTCGGTGCCACATTTTCAACAACCTTGAAAACTGGACTATTGATCAAATATTTGATTTGAAAACTAGCACAAAATTCGACACAAACTCTAAAAATATGGCTCAAAACAACAAAAAATATAAATAACTTTGTTAAATTTTTGTAAAAAAATTGGCATCAAACAAGAACTGAATCGGGACGAACTATTCAATTTTGGAACTCATGGTTCCAGTTCAGAAGTGGAATCAAACCAAACCGGAACTGCGCTCACCTCTAGTTTCGATGCAAAAAACCAAATAATTTGCTATCTATAATTTTATTTTTTAACGAATTCGAATCTCATGGTTCTATTTCTCATATTATACGATTCGATAATAATTCATTCTTCTTGAGATCGTGACTCGCCCATTCCGTTCGACTCGAGTCCAAATTAAATTTTCCATCACTCTAAAATAAAAGACGTAGAAGGAATATAATAATTAGGGTAAAAATCATTTTAAATCCTAAACTATGAGGTTTTTTTTTAACAAACCCTAAACTAAAAATCTTAATAGCATAAACCTTAAATTATCTGAAATTTAACAAAAAAAAAAAATCATGGCGATCGATCGATCAACATTCGTTCTATCAAGTGCCACATGGCACGTGGCACGGGGGGTCGAGCAGGGGATGGAGAGGTCACGTGCACCGCACAAGACCCAACAACAGCCAACCATTCTTTTTGCGAATGACCTTCCGTTCTCTCCATTGTTTGCCCAGTCATGGGTCAACCTACCCGTGACTCAATAATTATCACGGGTGGGCTAATATTTGCTAGAACGAGTGGTCGTTCTTCTGCATGGTCGGTCGATCTCTCAATTATCTACCCACTCGTAATTCACATATGAGCCCATAATTAAGGGAACGAACGCTCGTTCTCTAGAAAGGGCATCTGTTATACTGTACTATAAAAAGAGACAACCATCCATTCTCATCTCTCACCTCTCTACTTCACCTCCACTCTAAAACCTCTACTATATTATTCAATCTCTCGTAATTTTTCTCTTTATTAGCGACGTTGATGGATTGTGATTTAAGTAGTTTGATTGATGTAGACGAGACAACAACGTGTAATGCCGACACGGACTTGTATTCGGACGTCACACCCGTACACGATGATCTTCAAGCATTTGATCACTCGGAAGGTAATGGAGAAATAGAGGTGCATTAGACTTCAAAAACCCTAGACGATGGGCTTTGAATACCGGTCGACTCGAAAGATGATGAGGCAGAAAACATACCGGTAAGGGAAAAAATTTCTATGAGATTATTCTTGGGTAAAAAATATAGTTTTTCAAATGCCATTAGAGAAAAAAAGATCCATGACATAGAGATTCATGCAGCTCACGAGATCTCTATGTCCATCTCACGGTAGAAGAGTGCGGAATAGCATGTTCTGAACCACCCGAGATTCAACATTCAGATCTCTAGAACTGGGCTTCATGAACCCCCTCACGTTAGAGTTGCGATGAATTTGGCTAAAGAACTCTAGTCCCTCGGCCGTTGTGAAAAAATGACAGTCTTGGAAGGCATGGTAGTATCTCTCCGCCCATTTTTCAGCAAATCCGATAAGCTCATTCACTATCTCTGGAGTTATCAAGATCTTCGTACCCAATATGTATGTCTTGACTGCTCCGACCTCTCGAAAAAGCTCAAATTCGCATAAAATAAGCAAACTATTTAGTCGCATTTATCGTCTCGCACACCGTAGACCCTGTGTATGGAGATTCTATCAAATATCTTCTAGATTTGCAAAGACTCCCAACCTTTAAAGTTGACAGTCTTCGAATGCATCACCGAGATGTATACCTGATCCAGCTCAAACTGCCCTTGGCAGTTTTGATTGTGAAATTCAATAGACAAAATTGAAGGACCTAGTTGGGCCACTGATGATTCCTCACGTTCCGTTGAGCAACTTTGTGGCCGACCTAGTTTAATAACGATTCTCTGAGACATTTAGAGGGTTTTTTGGAAATTTAGGAACTTTGGGATTTGAAAGTTTTATGCTCAGATTTTTGAGATTTTTTGGCTGAAAATCAAAGGAAACAATTGTGAATTGAGAAATCTAGAAGGTGGGGCGTGAAATAGTTGGATTTTTTGCAAAACAATTGCAAGGTCTGAGAGGTTTTTCGCTCCTAAAAACTTACGTGCTGCTGTTCCCTTATATACTTTGGGAGAATGGTCGGCCATTGTCGGGGTGATGACCCCTGTTCTCTGCCCTAATTTTCAAAACGGAGGGTCAATGTCCCAAGAACGGCCAACCGTTCTGCGAAATTGACGCGGTGATGGCATGTAAAAGCCGCGTTCCAACCCACAAAATATATTAGCACATTCGGTGCTCGCCCAAGGCAAGGATAACGTAAAATAAGCCAAAAGTGCGAAAGACATATTGACTCTAAAATAGATTAAATTTTAGGGGCAACTTAGTTTATGAGTGAAATAAAACACTTTAAAATATCATAGCAAAATAAATAGTGGAAGTGAAGTTATGCAAGAAAACTCGAGGTTGTCCGATGAGCAATATTTTGAGCTCTCGGCATGCACTTTTTTCCAATGAAAGAAATGACAACCTTTGAAAAATGGTTAACCATCTTCTTCTGGTTTCCAACTCTTGAAAGAGTGAAGAGAATGATGGAAAAATAAAAACTTACGTAGCAACCTTGAGTTTGGAGGTAATGTAGGCGCACTCCTCTCGGGTGTTGGACACACCGAGGCTTACCTTGAGGTAACAACCTTCTTGATTTTCCTTAAGCAAACAATAGCTATTTCATTCAACAACAATCAACTACAAACACCAATAACCAATCTTATATAGACCTAAGGAGGTTGGAGTTGTGGTTTAAGTTTGGAGCTAAAAAAGAGTCGTTGGTGTTCGACCGAAGGTTGGTAAAAAGTGGCAGCTCACTTGTTGCTTGAATGGACCAAATTAGCTTGATCTAAGGGCTGGCTAATGTCATGTCATTTATCCAAGTCTCTTCAGTAAAGGCAGCTTTAGCTTGGCGCCTTCAAAGTGCATAAGTGATTCGGCCAAAAGAGGATGTGGTCACCTTTTTTGGTGCGCATGTTTGCCAAGCGTTTCTCTTTGGCGTGTGGTCGCTTCTCCATGCATGCATGCATTTGCATGCTTCTTCAAATAAAGGTTCAACCGAACTCTTGTCACCACTAACCTAACATTCATTTAATCTTAATGCCTAATGAATGCGTGCAATAATAAAAATTACATTAAGACCAATATTTGTTATCAAAATACAAATAAGTCTAATGTTTTCCCAAAACATAAAAACTAAGTGTTCAGTTACAATTTGATTTTAGGGAAGACAAATTCTCCCTTCTTGAGCTTGATGAGATTCCTCTCTTGTTTTCTAAGTAAGTATATGCAAATTATGCTCTCTGTCTTGTGCAATTGGCTTCTATTCCAAGTCTTCAAAGATGACATCACCTACAAAAGAATTAAGTTTGTTAGAAAATAGATTAGATAAAGTTTGGCCCCTAGTTTGTGATCGAGTGATGACCTTCCATTTGATGACCTTATTCCAAACGTTAAGAGATGCTAAATTATTTGGCAATCTTAAGAAGTATTCTTTTGCCCAAGAGAAAGTATACTTCCCAGGATTCATTGTTACCAAAAATGGAATAGAGACTGATGAAGATAAAATCAAGACCATTAAGAACTGACATACTTCTAAATCAATTACTGAAGTACGTAGTTTCTATGGATTAGCCTCATTTTATATGGGGTTCATTATGGATTTCAGTTCCATTGTAGCACCCATTACAAATTACACCAAAAAGAGTCAAGAATTTCATTGGACACCAAATTGTCAACAAAATTTTGAAATGATAAAGGAAAAACAGTTCTCCTGTTTTAGCACTTCCTGATTTCAATAAGGTTTTTGAGATCAAAAGGGATGCATCGGGAGTAGGTATCGGGGCAGTGCTCATGCAAGAGGGAAGACCGCTTGCCTATTTTAGTGAAAAGCTCAAAGGAGCAGCTCTCAACTGTTCAACGTATGATAATGAATTCTATGACGTCATACGAGCCCTAGTGCAAAGGCAGCACTATCTCTTGTCTAGGGAATTTATTATACACACTAACCATCAAGCCTTGAGACATATTAGGAGTCATAGCAAACTAAATAAGAGACATGCGAAATAGGTGAAATTCTTGGAAAGATTTCCTTACACCCTTATATACGTAAAAGTAGAAGCTAATATAGTGGCTGATGCACTGTCTAGGAGACATGTTCTTCTAACTGAACTAGGAACTAGATTCTTTAATTTCGTTTGAATTATGGATAGCTATTGATTAGATCTAGATTTCGGACCATATTATCTTGAAAGCTGAAGGAGATTATTCCATCAAGGATAGAAATCTGTTTAGGCGAGGAAAGTTATGTATTCTCAGCGGAAGTTTAAGAAGATGTCTCGTTAAAGAAGCTCATAGCAGAGGCTTAGCAAGTCATTTCGGGGAAACAAAGACCATAGAAATGCTTAAGGAACATTTCTTCTAGCCTCATATGTCACGTGTTGTACATCACTTTGTTGAACACTGCGTTGTATCTCTTCTCCCCCAAGGATTGTACCTTCCCCTTCCTATATCAACTCACTCTTTGATTGAGATCAGTATAGACTTCATTTTAGGCCTTTCACGATCTGCTAGAAGCAAGGACTCCATAACGGTAGTCATGGACTGATTTTCTAAGATAACACACTTTATTGCTTGTGCTAAAACTGATGAATCCACATTTATTGCTGATCTATTATTTAAGGAAATTGTTATGCTTTATGGAATACCCCATACCATAGTGTCAGATAGAGACACTAAGTTTTTAAGTGCATTTTGGAATGTGTTGTGAAGGAAGATGAGGACTAAACTACTTTTTAGTACATCCTTTTACCCCCAAACGAACGGTCAAACCGGAGTGGTCAACCGAACCTTAGGCACCCTCCTATGTAGTGTTATAGGAAAGAGAATAACCGATTGGGATACACTGCTAGGACACGTAGAATTTTCCTACAACTGCAATGTCTATTCCACTATTAAGCAAACACCATTCAAAGTGGTATATAGTTTTAACCCTTACACCTCGCTGGACCTCGTGCCTTTGCCTATTAAGAACTTAACGAATCCAATAGAAGCTAACAAGACGACACAAATCATGAAGTTGCATGAATCAGTGCGTGAGACCATAGAGAAAAAAAATGAAGATTACGCAAAATAAGCTAACAAATGTCGTAAGGAGGTAATATTCAATGAGAGAGATCTAGTTTGGCCCCACTTACGAAAGTAATGATTCCCTAATAAAAAGAAATCCAAACTACTCATAGGAGCCGATGGTCCCTTTTAGGTTCTTCACGCATTAATAATAATAACTGTAAGATAAAATTACCGGAAGAATATAGGGTATCGACCACTTTTAATGTCCAAGATCTGTTATAATACCCAAAAATTTCATCATTTTGATCTACTGTTTATGCATGGTGCTTTATAGTTAAATTTGTAAATTTAGTATAATGAGAAATATTAGCTAAGGATAAAAAGCTAAATGGTAGAAAAGTGTATGACATTTATGCGAGAAAGAAAAGAGAAAAGAAGGAATTAAAGAGTTGCAAAATAAAAAATTATATGGTGAGGTTATTAAGGTTTGAAAAATTGAGGGTTTAACGTTGAGGATTAAGATAAAGGGATTTTGTTTGAATTGGAGACAAAGAGAGAGAAAGTAAATGGATAAAGATAAGTGGACTCAAACCTCTCACATTGACACACACACACACATTACTTTATTAGTTTTATCCTTAAGATTTAATAGGTTAGTAGAAAGAAAAACTTCATTTGGGAGAAAAGAAACAAAACTCTCCCAAAAAACACTCTCCCTCTGCTGAGGTCTCTCTCTCCCACAATAACTCTCTTTGAAAATTCAAGGTAAGAGTTTGTTTTTCTTTAATGGTTTAACCATCTTTTTGGTTAGCAAATAACAGAAGTGAAGTTGTTGTGTTTTTGAATGGATTGAAGGTGATGGGTTTATGTACACAAAATTTTGAAAGTTTGCTCAACTCTTCACCTTATTTAATGTTAAATCTTGTTCTATTATCATGATGGTGATCATAGATGGAAGGGATTTTAGATTCATACATGTTTGGGGTGTGATTGGTATTATGCCAAAAAAAAAGGAATTTATGGACATGTTTCGGTTTTGCTGTCCTTGACCCAAGATAATAGTTTTTATTTGGTAAATGGCTTTGGCATATTAAAATAGACTCATTAAGAGAACTTTTGGCTTTGAAATTATTGAATTTGGATAAGTATATCAAAAGTTATGAATTTTTGAAGTTGATGTAAATTTAGCAATCAATTCCGAGAGGATTAGGTGTTTGACTTGAGTTTATGTGTTCATGAGCACTCTCTGTGGGAAGCTTTTGGAATTAGAATTTACTAAATTTGATGAGTATAGCAGGAAATATATGATTTGAATTGATTGGATACATATTGATGTAATTGGTTTGATTCATTTATTTTAGGTTTACAAGTCGAAAAGAAAGTTGATTAATTTACCTAAACTTGTGTTAAAGACCAAAGATAAGTGTATGTTGTTTCTGTTTGGCCGATTGACCTACACCACAAAGTACTATGAAGTTTATAGATGATAATGGTGTAATTGATGATGTATACAAATTTCTAGTTGTCTGTTTGGGTAGATTAGGTTTAGGTTGATTGTTATTGTGGATAGCTTTCAACTATAGGTTGATGGATTTGTTTAGACTATTATGGATATGCATTCACTATGATTCATGCATGTTTTATTAAAAACATTGAAAATGATTTTATGCACATGTTTTCATATAAGAAAGATTAAAAGAACAGAGCAAGTAGTAAAATACATAAATAGTTATTCGTGGGTAAAGGGATTGAGTTTGGCCGTCTCGCTAGGTGGACCACTAGGTGTACCATTCCATTTTCTCCCTAGAGCAGGTTGGCTATCCCACTAGGCAGACAAGTAGTTAAGTCTTCTCCTTCCAGAGTTATGACCCCAATAACTCAGATAAAAGAAAAGAATGAAAAGACAAAGACAACATGATTTATGAATTACATGCACATCCATGAACATACATTTTTACCTACATCACTTGCTGAGTTTTAGACTCATTAGTTGAACAGTTGAACTTTTGAGTGTAGGTGAGGATATTACAGGTGAAGACGTCGAGCCTCAATTAGATTGAAGATGTAGTTGACGGGAGATGTCTATGGTGTGAGCCTGTGGCTGTGAAGTGATTTTGACCTGTGGACTACTTCTCACATATTTTGGTACAATATATATGTATGTAAATACTTTAAACGTTTCGTCAAAGGAATTTGGTAGTCGAAGTAACTATTTCCAAAATTAGTTTTTGGTTTGAATATGTTTAAAATGGATGGGTTTACTTTTGATTTTTAGTCTTCCACTACATATGAAAAAAAAAAAGAGGGTATCATTTTATAAGTTGATTTAAAACGATGTGGTTATGTTTGTTTGCGATAATTCTGTGGTTGAGTTATGAAATGAATGGATGAATTATAGGTTGAAGAGAAGAGTTCGGTATTAAGAAAATTGTGGATTTTTGGGAAGGTGGAAAAATAGCAGCCGCGCCGACCGATCAACTCAAAGAGACGACCGATCGCCGCTTGAAGAGGAGACCGAGGATCGGACCAACAGGTATGCCAATCGATCAACATTTCACTATTCACTGTTAAAAAAAATTGTAAGGAAATTTTATGAATGTTTTCCATAGCGTTTTACGAACAAAGTTTACACGTTTTGAGCCTTTTAAAGATGTGCAACATTTCCTAAAAATCTTTTGCAAAGTTTTAAGCCAAAATAAAGTTTTAAACTATCGAATTATTGGTTGTTACATCTGTTACGTTATGTTGGTGATGAACCTGATGGCGAGGAGCACAAATCAATAGATTTGAGGTCAAATCTTCAATACTCAGGGAGAATAATATGCCTCCAAGGCCTATTACGCGATCACAAACTAAGACCCGAACTTTATTAATCTTTTTGCTCACAATTTTCTTTCTTTTGTAGGTGACAACATCTTTGATGGCTTAGAGTGGGAGCCTAACTCACAAGACAAGGATCAACTCTAGCATGTTCTCACTTGGACAGAAACTACTCAATGAAGAGGGAATTTGTTTTTCCTTAATCAACTAATTGTAACCTTTTATTTTAAATGTTTTTGGCAAAAATTGGACTTATTGTATTTTGTTGGCAAACGTTAGCTTTATTGTTTCTTTTAAAGCAGACATGCATATAGTTTAGGATAGTGATTGACTATGGTTTAACATTTAGTTATTTTGGTCATAAAGGCTTACCACCACGAATGGCGCGCACATGCATGGACCCATCGCGCACACATACACGGACCAGTTTGTTGATGGCACAATCAAGGTCCATTTTGACATAATGACTACTAATGGATCTCATGAAAGAGGCTTACTAGGTCATTCACACACGAAAAGGATTGGAGACTCAAGACTCGGATCAATTGGCCCGGCCCTCATCACAAACTTCAACCTAGTACATGGCCGAGCACAATTGAAGTAATTTGGTCTTTCCCTTCAATCATTTGATTCATTTCCAACTCAATTAAACTCCAGTTAGACCTATGGACTAATGAGAGGATGTCATGGGGGAAGAAACATGTCAACCCACAAGCTGTTGAAAGAGGAGTGCGCGCTTGATAGCCGATCTACTTTCATCGGCTCCTTCCTTTATGGCCATCATTTTCCTTCTTTTGCCTACCCAAAACCCTATCCAACCCTAAGACATATTTAAGCATCGTTTCAGCATTGTATTATGGAGTTTTTGGTGAAATAAAATCGAGTTTTTTGTCTCCAAACCAGAAGAGCTTTCGGCCTTCAAGGTGAGTTTACCTCGGCTTGCTTGCAACCGAGTGGAGTGAGTCTCTATTGCCACAAAGTTCAAGGTTACTTGGCTGGTTCTTATTCCATCCTTCTCTCCTCACTCTCTTGAGTAGGATATAAAAAGAAAGTAGCTAAAACCATCCCCAACGCTGTTGTTTCTTTCCTTGGAAAGAAGCACTAACAGAAATCACCGTATTGGCTTATCGGACTAGCCATAGGTTGTTATGTACAACTTTTGTTCCTTTACATATTTTCTTATGATATTTCAGGGTTTTGAACTTCACTTATAAGCTAATACTCACGTCAATTTTCGTTCAATTTAAAGTTAATTTGATTATTTTTTTGCACACTTATTTGGGGTGTTCTCGACCAAACCGAACACTATTGCTGTTTTTGTGGGTTAACACTGTTTTTGCAGGTTAATTTTTGTGTCATACTGTGAGCTTCCTTGACGAGGTACTTCCTCAAACTACCATTTGGAATGCACAACCTGTCTCATTTTACCAAATAGTCATCCTTAATATGGTAATCTCCTTTGGCTTTGACTAGGCACTTAGTGTAGTGAGGTCCAAAGTCAGTATTTGATTCATAACTATCTTTGATCCACTCGAATCCAAAGAATCTATTTTCTATTTCAGTTATAAAGATACGTTTCCTAGAGAGTGCATCGGCAAATACATTGTTTTCTCCTTTTAAATATTTAAGGGTGTAAAAAAATCTTTCTAAAAATTCCACTCATTTTGTATGTCTCTTATTTAACTTATGTCAAGTCTTGATGTGCTTTAATGCTTGGTTGTCAGTGTTTATAACAAATTCGTTGGACAAAAGATAGTGTTGTCATTGCTCGAGTGTTCGCATGACGACATAGAATTCTTTGTCATATGTGGAATAGTTGAGCACTGCTCATTTGAGCTTCTCATTAAAATATGCGATCGGTCTCCCCTCTTGCATGAGAACGGCTCCAATGCCGATTTCAGAAGCATCACTTTTAATTTCGAATACCTTGTTGAAGTTGAGAAGTGCTAACACGAGTGTGAATGACATAACTTATCCTTGATCAGCTCAAAACTTTGCTGACATGCTGGGGTCCATGCAAACTCTTCCCCTTCTTGGTACAGTCAGTAATTGGTGCAACAATGGAGTTGAAATCTTTGATAAACCTCTTGTAAAACTAGGATAGTACATGGAAGCTACGTACTTTGAATATTCCATTAGGAGTTGGTCAGTCCTTAATGGCCTTGATCTTATCCTCATTCGTTTCCATCACATTCTTGAAAATGATAAACCCTAAAAAGTATACTTTGTCTTGGATAAATGAATATTTTCTTAACTTGCCGAATAATTTGGCATTCCTAAGGGTTTGAAATAAGGTACTAAGGTTGTTGAGGTATTGTGGAAGATCTAAAATGTAACCAATATGTCATCAAAATAGATTATTATGAATTTTCCTAAAAATTCTTTAAGCACGTGGTGCATTAAACGTGTGATGACCCAAAAGATCATGAGTGCGATTGCGGGGCAAACCTCAGGAAAAGTCGAGTATAGGCAAATCCCAAATTCGAGTATAAGCAAATTTTGGATCGTTACGAAATGGCGGTTGGGTGCAATCCCTCATCTCTTTGGGAGAAGATGGAAATGAAACATATGTAAAATGATGTCTCATCTAGAAAGTAAGACGCATTTTCATAACACAATTGGCATCGAATCTCATAAGAACTCCGGAAGTTAAGAGTGCTCTGGCAAGAGCAATATCAAGTTGGGTGACTACTTGAGAAGTTCTCGTTGAAAGTAAATCCGTGAGTGCTGTATGGGCAACTCAAAGCGGACAATATCTTACTGGGAGAAAGGGGTTCGTTACAAAACATATGAATGTACTTAGAGCATTGGACAGCCTGAATGACATAATCATCCATTCATACAACCCATAGTTTGTCTTGAAGGCTGTCTTTCACTCATCACATGAACTCATCCAACATGTCTTCGAGCCTGGGGATAGGAAATTTATACTTAATCGTGATTTGGTTAATAGTTTGGTTGTCTACACACATACTCAATGTTCCATTCTTCTTTGGGACTAACAAATTTGGCACCGCACATGAGTTCATTGATTCTCTAATATAGTCCTTGTACAATAACTCGTGCACTTGGTCTTGTAATTTCTTGGTTTCCTCGGGTATGCTGGGAGGTTTGGTAGCATAGCCCCTGGTTGTAAATCTATTTGATGTTATATACCACGTAAATATGGCAATCATTGGGGTAACTTTTCAGGAAAAATGTCTTGGAACTGCTTGAGTAAGTTCTGTACGGGAATAGGTATATCTCCTAGTTCCATAAGTCTATCTATGAATAAGATCATGATTAAGAGATCTCCTCTTAACACAGATGCTTCTAGTTCTTTCTTGATCATGAAAAGACTCGAATTGTTTTTCTCTTCCTTCTTAGTTGCATCATCTTTTGCTATTTGTTCGGGTGTCAGAGATGCTAACTTAAATGTCTTACCTCTGCACTTCAAATAGTAGTAGTTTGTAAAACCGTCATGGTTCACTTTACGGTCATGTTGTCATGGCATGCCTAAAAGTAAGTGGTTCACCCTCATTGTCACTACGTCACAGAGGACAAAATCCTTGTACTTACCTAAAGCAAACTCGACAGTCACTTGCTTAGTCACCTTGTCATCATCTCTATCGTCTAACCATCTTAGCTTGTAGAGGTGGAGCTGCGTACTAGTCTCAAGTTTTAATTTCATAATCATTTCCTTAGAGGCTACATTGGCACAACTTCCTCCTTCAATGATTAAGGAACACAATTTGTCATTGACTAGATATCGATTGTGAAATATGTTTTCACGTTGATAATCTTCTTTCGTGTTCTTAGATATAAGGACTCGTCTTCTCACCATTAGTAGAGGTCCTTTTAGAGCGTGAACAACTTCATCCTCAGATTCACTCTCCTCTTCACTTTCTATTTCTACTTCTTCTATTTCTTGTTCATCTTCACTTTCAAACTCTCTCGTGTCTTTCTTGATTATCATTAGACGTCGGTTCGGGCTTTGAGTCATATAATAACCCAAACCGTGACACTCGTAGCACTTGATTTCACATGCTCTTGGTCCATTGGCAATTTCTCCTACAGTTTTACTACTTAATTCTTTAGGAATTGTGGCCTTACTACTCGATTCTTTAGGAGTCCAGTTACAATGTAAATGCTTCTTTCCTTCAACCTTAATAAGGGCCTTGTTGGTCTCAAGTGGTTTGGGGGTAAACTTAGGGGTATAGTTGACTTTCATTTTCCTCTTTAGTTGCCTTTCAACCTTTAAGGCCATCTGTACAACCATGTCCAGAAACTCTAAGAGGTGTAACTCTACAGTGTCTCCAATGTCTCAATTCAATCCACATATAAACCCAGCAATAACTTGCTCCTCAGATTCTTCTATTTCTCTATGAATTTTGAGCGTCTCAAATTCCATAAGGTACTCTTCAACAGATAGACTTCCTTGTTTCAGGTTGTGTATTTGTAGGAATAGTTCTTGTTTATATTGACTAAGCACAAACTTCTTCTTCATGAGTGCTCTCATCACTCTCCACAGGGCAATAAGGTCATCTCCAGTCTTGCGCCTTTGAGACTTCATGTTAGCCCACCAAAGTGCAAGATATCTTGAGAGTTTGACTGACACTAATTGGATCTTAACTTTATCGGAGTATTCATGGTAGTCAAACACATTTTCTACTTTGTCCAACCAATCTAGGAATGTATCTCATCACATGTTCCATTGAATGAGAGAACATGTAGCTTAACACTCCTAAGGTCCTCATGATCTCTCTGATGACTTGAGCAAAAATTCTCTTCTTCATCTAAGGTCCACTCGTCCTCGTCAAAGTAGTCATAGTTTTGGAACCTTCTCCTTGGGTTTTCAATCCCTTCATCATCTTCAGAAGGTTCTCGGTCTTGAAACCTTCTCCTAGGGTTTTCAGCTCCTAGAATTTTCGGTTCTCCTTCTAGGTGTGGTCTCTTAAGAGAAATCTCTATGGTTATTTTGTCTTTATCTCATCCATAACAAATTTTAAGTGTAGGCTTACGTCTTTAAGTTGTTAGCCTAATCCACTTTTAAGTTGTTAGCCTAATCCACTAACTTCTTCAGCTAAGTCATTAGGTTGACTTTGCATACTGGACTCTCCTCCTTGATGGGTATGAATCTTGGTTTGGGGGATTTCATTGTCCCGGTTTGATTCTTGACTTAAGTCTTGGTTTGGTTCACGAATAATTTCACTTATAGTTTTCATGTTACTAACCTAAATTTTAGTAAATGAATCTTAATTAGTTATGAGTTTCTAATCCTAGGATTTTAGGATAAGTGACTTAAACTAATTAAAATGTACCTAAAATTTTTCCTACATTTTGGTTAGGTGAGTAAAACTGAATAGGTAGTAAATGTAACCAACAAAAACCTATATAAAAGTGCAAGCAACTTGTAATAGATATACTATAAAGTTTTAATAATCAAATGACAAGTAACCATGCAAAAACAATTTCATACAATTATAGTTCTCGGCCTCTAGGTTAACATAAAGCCATCCAACACAAAAACAGCTTCATGCATGATTTCTTTTCGGTTATACTAAGCAAAAATGAGTAAACAAGTTCAAACAACAGCAAATTAATGATTTAAATGGCAAGATTTAATCCTTAAAGCTTTTGGAAAACATACATAAAAAGATAAAAGTACTAACAACAAAAATGGAAAGTAGTTTTAAGGTTTGCACCTTTTCTTTCTCGGTTTAGTGGTTTTCAGAAAAACAGTTTCATGCAACTTTCATATCTTGGTTTATGAATAGATTCTTAACCAACGTTTGATGCATTAGCTAGCAAGTTTAGTCCTTATGTTTCATAAGATGATAGCAAACACAATGGTGAAAGAAAATAACATCAAAACATAACAAAGCTCAAGCTCATAACATGTTCTTCTCGGTTTTGCTAAAAACAGAAAGTTTGTCACTTTAGCTACTAAAAATAACAAGTTAAAAGTAATATTTATGATGTGAAACTTTCATGCTCAAGTGCTAACAAGTTAATAAGTGTGCTGGAAAGAAAATTACTTAACACAAAAAAAAACACAGCAGCACAAAAACATATTGTAGCATAAGATGTTCGAAACTAGTGAATAACAATAACAAGATTTTGAAACGATTTGCAGCTATGAAAACTTGAATGAAAAAGCAAACAAACATGATTACTAGCACACAAGGGAAGTTGCATATGCTCTGATGCCAGCTGATGTGGTGATGACTTGCAAAAGCCGCGTTCAAACCCACAAAACAGATTAGCACATTCGGTGTTAGGCCAAGTCGAGGATACCCTAAAATAGGACAAAAGTTTGAAAGCCAAATTGACTCCAAAACAAATCAAATTTTAGGGGCAGCTCAATTTACGAGTGAAATGAAACACCTTAAATTTCAAAGCAGAATAAGTAGTGGAAGTGAAGTTATGCAAGAAAAGCCGAGGTTGTTCGATGAGCAATATTTTGAGCTCTCGGTATGCACTTCTTTCTAAGGAAAGAAATGACAATCTTTGGGAAGTAGTTAACTACCTTCTTCTGATTTTCAACTCTTGAAAGAGTGGAGATAATGATGAAAAAATAAGAACCTACCAAACAACTTTGAGTTTGGAGGTCAACACTCCGACAATGATCGGTCGTTCTTGATAACGGCCGATCGTTCGCAGAAGACTAGCCGACCGTTTTAATCCATGATGCTGAGGCGGGGGGTCAATGCCATGACGACGGTCGGCTGGTCTTTAGAACGGCCGACCGTTGTTGGGTCACGGGGTCTCCACCCCACGCTCAACCCTCCATGCCGACATGCACGTGCCACGTGACACTTGACACTGGATAGAACGAAAAGTCGTTGGTTTTATAACAGCCGTCCGTTCTTGAGAACGAATTGTGATCGGTCAGTCACCATAATTTATTTTGTTAGATTTTAGATAATTTAACCTTTAGGTAGTTAGGATTTTTAGTTTAGGGTTTGTTGTAAAAAAAAAAAATCTTTCACGTTGCAGATGGTTTTTACCCTAATAACTTAATAACATAGTGAAATTAAGGAAGAAGCCCATAGATAATGGATGGAAAAATTGTGCGAGGCCCACTTGCTTCAAGCCCCTGCAATCCATGCGGTCGCTTAGCCGATAAGACCGGCGCCTCGCCTCTAATACCTCTATTCCTCGCTCCCTTTTCTTCTCCCTCTCCTACAAATTTCCCGGCGTCGCTTCCGTTCTGAAATTGTCAAACCAAACTCACGCACCCAAGCAACGGACTGAGTCTGCGAACACGCTTATAGATAGGAGAGGAGGGAGTGGTTGCTGTTTTCCAGATTTATATTCCCGGTTTTCTCTCCTTCCTTTTCTGTAGTGTTTTTTTACTTCTTTTTGTTTTTATCGTGGTCCACTACTTTTTTCAACTGGTTATAGCTTGATTTGATGGAGGAGCAGATTGGTTTCTAAGAGGATAATTGCATGGTGCATTGTTAGTGACTGTCACTCTCTCTATTTGTTATTTGGTTTCTGCGCGTAGATGGATAGGTATCAGAGAGTTGAAAAGCCAAAATCAGCGGCGAATCCTATAAACGAGAATGAGATTCGTATTACTGCTCAAGGAAGGATGAGGAACTACATTACTTATGCTACCACTCTTCTCCAGGTGAATTTCCTGTCTTACTCAACTTCAAATTCCAGTTGTATATTTTCCTTAGATAATTATTAGTATAATCCAACTAAATTTTGGGTAATTCTTCTTCAACGGAGCCATAATTTTGGGTAATTATTCCTTTTTTTTTTTTCCTGTAATTTTCTTGATGCCCCGTGGTGAAACTTTATTTCTCGTAGTAAGACGAGCTAGGACGAAATTTCATTTAGCAATCTGACAATGTGTCTAGAACTGCCCACTATATGAGAATTTGGCTTCTTGTCTTTCTCATGAGAGCATACTGCTGTCTCTTCATTGTCTTCTTGATAATTTTTGTGTCTACATTTGAGTTTCACGAGACATGATGTAATTAATTATTTGTCTCTTTTGCAGGAGAAAGGATCCAACGAAATTGTCCTAAAGGCAATGGGCAGAGCCATCAATAAAACTGTGATGATTGCCGAATTAATAAAGGTAGTCAATCTCAATCTGTGTATGTGAATATGTGTTCACGAGGGACCATTTTATAACAATTAACACTTTCTCTACCTAGAGAAGGATTGCTGGTCTGCATCAGAACACTAAAATTGGATCAACTGATATAACGGATACTTGGGAACCGCTAGAAGAAGGCCTCCTACCGTATGAAAATTTTTATACTCTCTTCTCTTTCCTTCAATGAATTTAATACTCTGAATATGAGTAAGTATCAGAATGAATGTGTATCAATTGTCTTCCAGGCTTGAGACAACTCGACATGTTTCGATGATTACTATTACCTTGTCAAGCAACAACTTAGATACATCGTCCACTGGGTAATATTCTGTCAGTTTATATATTGTGACTAACTTTTTTCTTTTAAGATTTTATTTTTCTGTCATCTTTAAAGGAGTGGATTTTATCTTGTTAAAGTTGGAGCGGGGATTCTAAGTCAATGGCCATGTGATATTATTGAAATGTGCTTTCTGTTTAGTCATTTGCTGACAAATTTTGCAACTTTGGCCTATGTATGTGATCCTTTTAAAATCTGCGAAGCAGTGTTGTTAGTAGTGTATATTACAACTTTGTTATGAATAGTTGCCTTATTAATTTTATTGTTGCTTTGAATTATTGGGGATTTTCAGTTGCTGTTGCAAGTTTTAATCAACATATATTTTCTTGTTCTCTGCTGCTTTGATGAAATTTTTGTTTTGTAAACTTCAGATACCAACCTCCTCTGCCTCTTGATCAAGTGAAACCTGCAAATGGGTTTGATGATGAAGGAGGTAAGATTATATGGTGACTGTAAGCGCCAAACTTTCAATCCTACTAGAAATTTATTTTATTAATGTGGTTAAACTTCATTTGATATAGAGGGCTCTCCAAGAATAGGTGGTAGAGGACGGGGACGAGGAAGAAGAAGAGGTACAAATACTTCTATGGCTATTATTAGGGTTACCTGTTTCGCATGGTTCATTCACTCGACTAAAAAACATGTTTTGAATTAGAAGACTAAATAAAGTTGCTTCAATTGGATTGGCAGAGTTTAAAATTTTCTTTTCATGTTATTGTAAATACCACTAAGAAGGATGGCTTTCAAATTTTTAGGGCGTTTCAAAGAGTTGCCAGCAAGATTGATAGTTATATTATGTACATGGGATTAAAAAACGAAATACCATAAAAGACACAAAATTCAAATTCTTAGGGATCTTGAAAATAGTCTGTAGTATTCGAGTAAGGTGCATATCTGTGCTGAGGTGAAGTTAAGACTTCTAGCAGTTATATTCACCAAAGGACAAATGGATTAGAAGAAGTATGTAAAATTGCTGACTGTAATCCATTGCATGTTGCTGTAATGTATAGGAAACTATAACGGGCCAGTTGAACACCATGGGGAGGATGTATGGGACGGAGGACCTGGTTTTGGTGGTCGAGGTCGAGGTCGAGGTCGTGGAAGAGGTCGTACATTTTGGGGAAGAGGAATGGGTTATGGAGGTAAATCAGATGGATATTATGATAATGAAATGGGTGTCCGAGACGCATCAGGTCGTGGTAAGTTGAATCATAAGCCTATTTCACTGCTTTTTAGCTTCGTCGGTGGACTGCTACTTCATACCTTTTGCTTGGTAGCCATAGTTTAGTTCTGAATATTCAAATCAAACACATTGATTTAAGAATGGGCATGGACACCACAAGGTGTGGACAAGCTGATATCCCCACTTTCAAAAGCAAATTAACGTGGATGTGACACCATTTATTAATAATAGCACAGAAATCAAAGACATCTTCCCTTTTCTATTTCTTTTCATAAATATGTATTTATTTTGTATTTTTTAATCAAACCATTTTTTTTTTGTTCAATTTTATCCTCAAAAGAAGCCTCTTGCTTTTTTGTTTTTTTTTTTGTATCCCCAATTATTTACATAAGTCAGCCATGAGTAAGTCAGCCATGAGTGTGTCATATGGTTGCCAATTTCACATTCTTTCTTCTCGAGTGTGACATTTTCTCTTTCTTTTCCAGTATTGTTGGAAGGGTGTAGCAATTACGTGTCGTTTATTAATTAGTGTAATAATTAAGTTAAATTATTAATAATTAAAGTAAGACATTAATTATATTAATTAATGAGGGTAAAATAGAATGTTAACCTAGCATTAATTTTGTTGGTATCACTCTTATTTGACCTGCTCTATGGAATTTGTTGGTATCACTCTTATTTGACTCCATGCAAACTGGATTTTCCAGGGCAAGGGTGGGGCAGTGGTAGGGGCCGAGGACGAGGACATAGCTACAGATCAAATGGACCCGCCAAAGCAATAGCTGCATAATGTGTTGCGTAGTTGGTAGACAAAAAGTGGGGCATTTTCTTTAATTGTGAACTGTTTGCAGCTATGGTGCAAGAAATTTTGTTTTTGGTATTGTAGTTTGTAGTTTTATGTGCTATTATTATATCGAGTGTAGTTAACTAATCAATCTAGTTTTTCTTGGTCAAAGAATATATAAGTCTTTAATTATAATGTTCTTCATTTGTTCTTATTTAGGGTTGGTTTTTGCATCAAGCTAAATAGAATTTTGTGAACTTGAAAATGGGAATTCTCCCCCAACCAGTATAGAAGCCATGACCTCTATACAGTTCGTTGAAGTCCATAATTTACTGGTTGTGCTAATGTTCAATCCACAGCGTTCAAGTAAATGCTTATATTGTTACCTGAAGCACATCTAATTCGAGGTTTTCCATGTGAAGATTTTAACGAATTTTATGAACTTAAGAGTTGCTGACAAAATCAAATGTCTGTTTTTCACGAGCTAAGTGCACTCTCCTCCAAATTTTATTAATATAATACTTAAGAAGGATATGCACGGTTAACTTCAGTTCTTGTTTCAATTTTATTTACGATAAAAATAAAATTAATTCAATTAAAATATATGTTTAAATTTGAGTTCCGGTGGAGTTTTGTTGGGTTTAAGCTGGATCGCTAGTTTGATTATGGTTTTGGTCAGATTCCACCTCGTTTCAGTTGGATTTTATAGAATTTTTGCATCCAATACAAGAAACCAACGGCAGATGATAGTTCTACTTTATTACAAATCAGACTTGGATTTCCACAGTTGCAAGAACCAGAACAGATTGTACAGTTTAGATTAGGGTACACCGATTGGGTCTGGCTATGCCATGCTTAACACGTTAAACATGGAAAACATCGCGCATTTGTTCTCGTTCTCCGTTGGGAAAAGTAAAAGTCGACGACAGCAGATGAATTGACCAAATTGCCGTTCTATCCGGTCCGTTTTTCTTCCGGGAGTTTGAAAAAAGAAAAGGATCATATTTTTGGAACAAGAAGTTTCAGCAATAGTAAAATTGACCAGAAAAGCAACCTTTGATGCGTTTGCTTTCCAGAGACCTTTCCTGCTGATTATGGGTTCTTCAATGGCGGATTTCTGTCATCCACTGAAGAAGACTCAGGGCTGAACTTGGTCTTATTTTTACGGCCATGGCTTAAAAGAGATATGGACAGCGTTCTTACCATTCTCGTCGCGCTTCTGCTTCCCAACTACTCTTCTCTGCTCTGATTTGCGTGGGTCTCTCCGGCGACCGGACTTTCTTTCTATCAGTTCAACGGCAGCGTTTGCTGCAATTCTACCCAGAATCATAGTACGTCTCTTCTCCTGGGTGTGCTTCTCTTTTGAAATCAATACTACGCTCGGTAGTACACTTCAACTAATCAAACTTCTTTTGAAATCTTTCCTTTTTTACGGAAGGAGGTTATAACTTATTTGAACAGCGTCTGACTGCAGAGATGCGACAAATTCCCCGGAGAGTTATATCGATCTGAATCACTCCCTCGGGAAGTTCCCGTCCTCTGCAACTCCACCGTCTCCGCAAACTCGACCCAATTTTCATTTGCTCAGTCTAACTTCGCTTCCAAAGATTGGGACGGGTGCCAAACGTAACAATCTCAACTCATTGAATTATGGCAGTCGAAAAACGACTTTTGTGCCCAATTTGGCGGACCTTCTGATGAGACTCGGCGTGCTTTTATGGCGGACCTGTCTAACTGACCAACACTGAATTTCGAATTCCTCCGAGCGGAATGCGCCATGGACTACCAATCAGGGACTGAAACATGGCATTTAGGTTTGACTAGACTTAAAGTGCATTCAATAGATTGTCTAAATTAAATTTGTTTATGATCTCAAGTTAGAAATCTCTTAATCTTTTAATTACGGTAAATTTGTCTTTTGCAACGTACACTAGTTCAGGGTAAATTTGTCTTTATCTTTTAGGGCTAAAACCAATATCATCTCTAAAATATGAATTTTTTAAACCCTAAACTATCAATTTCATCAATTCAAACCTTAAATTATAAAAAAGCATAACAAATCAAATTTTGGCGGACGGGCAATCACTGTCCGCTCACTGTATACGCCCGAAATTGATAGCCGATCTAAGAACAACGATCGTCCGTTTTGGACACGTCGGATCGGCCGGACGATTAGGGGTGGAGACTATCTGTTCCTCTATTTTGTTCTTAAAGTTTTGCAGCGACTATTTTTGCCTCTAACATATCTTCTTCTTTGCAATTTGTTGATTTCAATGGATTTTGGTTTGAGTGGGTCACTTGATTATGATGGGACAACAACATGGGATCCTAAAATGGAGGGAGATTCCTCTTCTGAACCTAAAATGGCAAGATTCGAGTATTCGATCAAGATTACAAACATATAAAAGTACATTCGAACTTGAAAACTATGGACTTAGAGCTTCGTTCACCATGCGACTCAGAAGATTATGAGTATGAAAGTAGACTGATGAAGTTTGTTTAACCAGTATATTTAGGGAAAAAATATAATTCATTAAAAGAAATTAGAAAAGAAATAGTAAAGTATGCATTGAATAATGAAAATGGTGTAAAGTTTGTTAAAAGTGATTCTCACCTACTGACAGTAGTGTGTCAAGAGGGCTGCAAGTGACAAATACATGTTTCAAAGATGCAATGTGAACTTCCATATCAAATAAAGAGTATGAATGATGTGTACAGTTGTTCTTGACATATTGAAAGTCGTCATGCTTCGGTCAAGTGGGTTGCAAATTAGTATTTGAACAGGTTCAAAAGTCAACTTATATGGGAAGTCGCTTCTATTATTGAAATAATGAGAAAAGATTATAGTATGAACATTACACTAAGTCTTGTTAGAAGAGTAATGAGTAAAGCCCAGAAACTTAACGAAATGCAGAATAATGACCAATACAAGCTATTATAGTTGTATGCAGAAAAATTCAAAGATCAAATCTGGGTAGCACCCTAGTCCTTGGCTTAGAATTGGTAGATGTCATTGGTTTTAGGTCAAAGTGTTTGTTTAAAAGAATGTACATATGTATGGCTGCATGCTAGCAAGGTTTGCTTTAGTATGATAAACCAAACATCTGTTTGGACGATTGTCATCTGAAGGGCTTGTGCATAAGCTAATTACTTTCAGCAGTTAGCATTGACGGTAACAGTAGAATTTACCTTGTTGATATTACAGTGGCAGAATCAGAATACCAAGACTCATGGTCATGGTTTCTAAACATATTAAAATCAGACTTAGCTACTAATTCTAGATATGAGTGGACAATTGTTTCAGATCGTCAATAAGGGTTGTTGCCTGCTGCGATAGATGTATTACCGTCAGCTGTACTTCGCTATTGTCGCAGACAAAGAAATAATTTCGGTGGAAGTTTTATAGGGATGCATTTGGAATGCAAGTAAGGCAACCACCGTTTATAATTTCGTGCGAGAAATGAGAAATTTATGTAGGGTTGACCAAGATGTCCACGCATATCTTCGAGACAAACTCGAAATCTTGAGCAGCACATGCATTTACCTCAATCCCCCAAGTGCGATATGAACTTAAACAATTTGAGTGAGTCATCCAACGCACTCCTAATACTTGCCATAAACAAACCTATTATAACCATGTTCAAGATGATCAGATGTTTGATGACTCAGATCGTAAAAAGTATAAAAAGATGCCCGAGTCAACATACCTTCTGTGCTCCCAGATACAGAAAAAACTTGCAAAGCTAAAACTTGCGGGTCAAAGCTAGTGTCCGATTTTTGCAAGAGCTGCTCGGTTTTATGTGAGCAACAACAACGAAAAATACGTTATTGATTTGGATCAATGCATGTGCAATTGTTACAAGTGGGAACTCACTAGAATTTTGTGTGCATGTCATTCTGGGCTTGCAATTCATGAAACTCTTGGCGAAAGATTACATGCATCAATATTGTCACCGAAAAACTTACGTCAATATGTACTCTTACTTTATTCATCTAGTTAGTAGCCAACACATATGGCCTGAAACAGATGTGAATGGAATTATTCCACCAGTCGCAAAGGGCCAACCAGGCAGGCCAAAAAAACAAAGAGTCAGAGATGTCGATGAATCACAACAATCCCAATTAGTTACCATAAAGAATGCAACAGTGAAATGATGTGGTCATGCAAGGCATAGTATTCGCACCTGTCGAAGCATAGGATCCACCTCTGGCACGACTTCTATGCAGAACTCATTTATGGGTTTTAGCGACTTTGTCAAGACACATGTAGGTGCTTGCATTTCAACGTTAAGTGTACATAAATGAATGTGTAACTAAAGTAGCTTCTAATCATTTTTTCATGTGTAAGAGCCTTCAATGCATGGACGAGGCAAGAATTGAGTGGTCTTTGTCGATGTGCACATTTGTACGTAGTTTAACTTATTTGTTCATTATTGTATTATAAAGTTAGTAAAAATTCTAAAATTTTGTAAGAATTTCTTTTGTTTTTTAAATTCTCCATAGCTATATTTAACGATATAGGAACATTGAAGTCACAAATACCACCAAGCTACATCCATATATTGAATTTTCAAAACAAACAAACCAAATATAAAATTTTACAATCAATCCAGATAAAATTACAAACAAACATACATTGTTCAAGTCAAATCAAGTAAACTAAAAACATAAAGTAAAAAACTCGAACTACGTCTGCTCATTGTTTTCACTCTTCGTCGCATCCATGCATAAATTCTTGTGCGCCACAGAGAGCTCCCTTCCTATGAGAAAGTTGAGTTTCTGCTCAATTCTGGATATAGCGAAAGATGTGTGAGGCGAAGATGACTGTACAGGAGCATCCTTCATGTGAATATCATGATCGGTATCTGGGGGAGGAGATAGTTAGATAAAGTTCCTTCAAATATATTATGATATTGTAAATAAGATGTCTACCAAGTGGAGGAGGAACTGCTAAGGAGGAGGCTTCACAGTCGCCCCTAAACATCCATTTACCTTTGGCTTCAACTATGCTCATACAACTTAATGTGTTTTTATTATATAAGTCAACGGGCTTTTCTTTTGTCACTAGCTCGTAAGTCGGTAATCCAATATGAAAATGCTAAACAATCTTAGGTATCAATATGTTATAGGGCATAGCTCTATTGCACGTTCGGATAATCTCATCCATATAACATAGAATAAAAGACTAGGGTTGAATCGTTTTCCACTATACAGCTTCTCCATAACATAGAGATCCATGCAGCTCCTCAAATCTCTTTGTCCACTCTGGTAAAAAATTGTGTGGGTGATCATGTGATAAATCACTCAAGCTTGCACATTGAATGACATAGGATTCCCTAGAGAAGAAAACCGTGTAACTCACAAAATGAAGCAAAGTTCTCGGGTGATGGTGTTTTGCACAAAACTGTTAGATAAAGATGAAATAAGATGAAAACGAAGTGAAAACCGAGAACAAAATGGAATGAAATGAAGATGGAATGCAACCCCTAAGCGGACCCTAAGAGCTATCTTATGTTATGCTTTAGGATGCATGCATTCCCATAGAAATGCAACCACCTTTGGGGACGGATTTTCCTCCTCGATCTTTTTAGACTCTCAATGAGAGAGGAGAGGGAAACATAAGAGTTCACTAAGCAACCGTTGAGCTTGGGGAACAATGGAGGGCTTATCCACACGATTCAAGAATCGTGGATAACCAAATGGTTCTTCTAACACTTCGGTTAGGGAAAAGTGACTCGTGTATTGATTTTGGCAAAAGGTTGTACAAATACCAATAACCATGCAATTTATAGAACCTAGGGTGGATGATTTGGGTTTGGTATTTGAAAAGGAAGCTTGAACCATTGATGAAGAGATGCAAGATGGACGGTCAAGATTGCAATCCATGTGCACACATCCAATGGTTGATATACTTTGCTGCAACAGGTGATTAAGGGAGGAGTGTTTGCCATGTCATCCATCCTTGCCTCCACTATAAGTTGTACCTGCATAAACCATATTTTAAATTGTGATTTTTGAGCTCTTTTGGATCGGGCCTCTTTGTTGATCTTCAACCCAAACCATACCACCATCATACATCTAATCATAACCAATAATCTAATGCATGATGCAATTTATATAGTTCGTACAAAAAAAAAAAAGGTTAGTGTTTGCCCAAAAATAAAAAACAATGAAATGGTTACACAATATTTGGGCCGGGAAGACAAATTCTCATTGGGCCTTGAGGTGAGTTCATCCGTGCATCCCCAAACGGTGGAGAGGTTGCTCCATATCCATCAAGATAGGCTCCTATGTGGACTCCTCAATTAGATCAACACATGTAAAAGAGACAAAGTTATAAGCGTCAAGATTAAGTAAAGCAAGGGTCTTGGTTAGAGATCGGGTAACAGGTCTCCGAGGCACGTCATTGAAGTCCTTCGACTTAAGTTTGTAAAACTCTTTAATATCGGGATTTCGATAAACCTTCTTGAAGAACTCAAGTTTTCCACCTTCTTTGATGAACTTGGCGTCCCGAGAAGAATGGTAATATTATTAACTAGGCTCGTTTATCAAAAATTCGATCAACTCATTTATCAAGCTCAAGGTTACGTTAATTTCTTTCCTAAAAATATGTCTTAATCTCTTTCGAGTGATTGGATTTGGTATACATATTTGTATAAAATAAGCGAATAATCTTATCGCAACTATCTCCGCACAAAGTGCACAATCCAACCAATCCAATTTTCTCAAACATTTCCTTAATTATCAAGGATTCTAAACTTCTAAACATTAATCCTAGACTATATAATTGAGTGATTTGCCATATAAGCTGCATAATTTTCTTGGTTTAGCCTAGTTCTAAACTCGATAAAAATAATACCTTCTTGGTAGAGCACCTTGTCATTCGGCTTGTGTTGATGGACGTTCTGCTAGAGCCCCTTGGGTCGGAGCCCGTTATGACGACTCAACTTATGATATTGAGACTTTTTGTTTGAGCATGAGATTTTGGGCGAGTGAGAGAGTTTTAGGGTTGGGGATATAAGGAGGGAGGAGAGAGAATAAAGTGGCGAGGGTAAGGGAGGGACATTGCCAGCGTGATAGAATGGAGATTCGACAATCGATTTCGCGTAGGGCAGCTAGGGTTTGTAGAGAACGGGTTTGGGTGGGTTGAAAAAATAGTGCTCAATTTTTTTAGGCTTGGGGAATGGACGTCCGTTGTTTATTAAACAGACATCTGTTTTTGGTAATTTCTCAAGAATGCACGCCATTCAGGAGCCCACTTCTCGAGTGTTTTGGAACATTCTTAGGAACAGACGTCCATTCCAAAATTAACGGACGTTCGTTCTCGAGCACCTCCCAAAATCCTGCTTTGAACGGCACCAAAATGGGTGCCAATGAGCTTGTGTTCAAAAATTTTAGAATGGGCGTCAGTTCTGCCTTTAAAATTAAGAGCCGACGCCAGTTCAATCAGGGCTGACTTGTTAAAATGATAATTCTGCAAGGTTGACGTTGAGAATAATAATTATTTAATGACATGTTTATTGTTTGTGAAATATCCCATACCTCTGGGATTAAAATGGAATTTACCCTTTATTTTATGCAAAGACGTTTGTCGGCTTAGAACATTCATTGTTGTGGCTGACGCTGGTCTGCACTCAAAGCAGCCACAGGCGGGATGAAGAAGTTGAAGAGCTACTACCTGCACCTCAAGCACCCTCCCACAATGGAGCGCAAATGGATCTTCCCTTTAGCCATCGCCTCTTTTTTCTCCCTCTTCCTTCTCTTTCTCACCACACTCACCTCTCCCCTCCTCGGAGCCTCGTCTCCTGCTTCTTCTCTCACCTCCCTCTATGTCGAGAATAAGCTCCGTCCTCTTCCTGTTTCTCCTCTTCCTCGCCCACCCCGCTTCGCCTATTTCATCTCTGGCTCCACTGGTGAAGGTAACATGCTCAAGCGTACTTTACAAGCTCTTTACCACCCTCTGAACCACTACGTTGTGCATTTGGACCTGGAATCTCCGCCTGAAGAACGCCTGGATCTGCTCAATTACGTCCGGGACCACACCCTTTTCTCCAATCTCGGCAATGTGAGGATGATCGCCCAAGCGAATCTCGTTACCTACCGGGGCCCCACCATGGTGGCCAATACTCTCCACGCCGCGGCCATTCTGTTGCGGCAAGGTGACGAGTGGGATTGGTTTATCAATCTCAGTGCCTCCGATTATCCACTTGTTACGCAGGATGGTATGCATTTCTGGTTTGATCTACGCGTTTCCTAACACTTTTTTTTCTGAAGGAATTTGATTCATTTGCAAAAGGGCTTTCGTTCACCAGATTTGATGTACACTTTTTCATACTTGCCACGTGATCTTAACTTCATCGATCATACGAGTGACATTGGTTGGAAAGAGTATGAAATTCTATCCCCACAATTGACATTCTTTTGTTTAGCGGCGGTTAGCAACCACTGTTATCTTAATTGATTCTGGATTTCAAATTCTGTAGGTCTCATAGAGCCAAACCGGTAATAATTGACCCAGGTTTGTACATGACCAAAAAAACTGACGTTTTTTGGATTTCACAGAGGAGAAGTGTGCCAACAGCCTTCAAGCTTTTTACAGGTGCGAACTTCATATTGTCAGCCTATCCTTTCTTTTTTTAAACAAGTATGTCAGCGTATAATACAAATATGCTATTGCTATAACTTATTGTAGTCTACCATTTTAATATAAACCGAGGATACTTGGGGCAATTGCCTGATGATTATATTCGACAATGTTGTTAGCACTGGGTCATAGTCTTCTATATTTGATAAACTCTTAAAAGCTTTAGAAAGAAATATACTCTGAATTTTTACCCATGTCATTAAGTTAATCCAGTGGCTACAATATTGGTTAGTAAACATGCCATTTCATCTCTTTGGATGGTATTGCTTATATGTATATATATTTAAGCATAAAGTTGCTTTCAGAATGTTAAATGTGATTCTAATTTGCTGACGCTTTCATTAAAATTTTTGCTTGTGTCTAAATCTCTAAGGTTCTCTCGATAGCTGCGATAATGATTTTAAAGTGTTTAGATATCACTTGAAAACGCTGAATGTGATGTCTAGCATTACACTTTTTGTTGTTTGTTGCCCGACTAATGCTATCAGTTCTCCTTAGGTTGGTTTGAAATCCTTACTTTTGAATATGATGACCTTTTTATGGTCTTAATATTCCTTAGCCTAAATTTTCTTTTCTTGCATATTTAGACATTCCCATGAATATTTATTTTCAGAGAATGCTTCCAAATTTCAATTTTGACTCTCCAAAACTGTTATTTTTTGCGAAGATATTACAATAAATTATGATTTTTTGCAGGAAACCGAATCTTATTAGATATAGAGAAAAAGAAAAGGAGAATATAGGCAAGAAACACCAATAAAAGCAACAATAAATAATGATTTTGAAGTTTATAGTATTTAGAGATATTACTTGGAAGTACCGAATGCGATTCTAGCATCACCTTTATTTGTTATTTGTTGCCTTATCAGTTCTCTTTTAGGTTTGTATGGAATCCTTCCTTTTGAGTATGGTGACCCTTTTATGGTCTTAACATTCCCTTAGCCTAAATTTTGTTTTCTTTGTAGAAATAGCCACGAATAGTTACAGAGAATGGTTTTAAATTTCAATTTGACGCTCGGACACAGTTAATGTTTCTTGAAATATCATGATAAATGCATTTTGAAGCTCAAATTTTCACGAAGTGTTCAATTTGTAAGGAATTCTTCTAATTTTAACAAAGGATAGGCATATCTTACAGGTTCTGCTTGGATGGCACTTTCTAGGCCTTTCATCGATTACTGCATATGGGGATGGGACAACCTACCTCGAGCGGTATTGATGTACTATGCAAACTTCATATCTTCACCGGAGGGATACTTCCATACTGTCATGTGTAATGCTGAAGAGTTTCGAAACACCACTTTGAACTCTGATCTCCACTACATATCATGGGACAACCCTCCAAAACAACATCCTCATTACCTTAACGTCGCAGACATGCAAAAAATGATTGATAGTAATGCTCCTTTTGCTCGTAAGTTCTACCAAGATGATCTAGTGCTCGACAAAATTGACTCAGAACTGTTGTTTCGCGGGCCTGGAATGTTTGTTCCTGGCGGTTGGTGCATCGGGAGTTCAGAAAATGGGACAGACCCATGCTTGGATATTGGTAATACCACTGTCCTGAGGCCTACTGCTGGGGCTAAAAGGCTGGAAACGTTAATTAGTTCTCTGTTATCCACAGATAATTTGGAAGCAAGACAGTGTAAATAAATAAATTTAGCCTTCAAGAAACTTGCTTCAGATCAAAAAAAATCCTTCCGAGTCTGAAAAGAAGAAAATGCTTGAATTATGTATATGAGCACACTCAACAGGTTTGTGATAAATGTAGATGTTATGAATTGGTGGAATCATGAATCTGAAAAGAGGCTGCTGTACCGGTTTATGCACAGATTGTCCGACTAATTATTTTCACTTTCAAGTAGAGATTTCCTTTTCTCAGGATCTGGGGTTATGCTGCTATTTGACTCAGGATTGAAGGTTGTCTAGGTTGAACAGTTAATGACATCGATTAGGACAATTGAGGAACATTGAAAATGTTGAAAAATCGAACAAAAAATAAAAAATAATAATAATAATAATGGATATTGAAATTTACGTGAAAATCTTAGAAGAGAAAAAAATCACGAGTAGAGTAGATAAATTACTAATCAACATCGATACAATTGAGTTTTGCGATTCAAGCCTAATATTGACTACGAACCCAGCACGAACATGGTCCATTATAAATCTGAGTCTACACATGTGGTTCGAAACCCAGCAAACTCCCCTTCCGGCTCATATGGTGGGCTCCAATAAGACCGTTCTTCGTCGACAAGCCTCGAGTTTCTCCTTCGGCAAAATCTTCATCAACATATTTGAACCGTTCTCACTGGTGTGCATTTTCGCCAAGTGCAATTGCTTCATCTCGAGCAAATCTCGAATCCAATAATGTCTCACATCAATATGCTTGGACCTCGAACAAAATGACGAATTCCTGGAGAGATGGATAGCGCTCTGGCTATCATTGAACACAATATTTCTCTTAACGCATACCCAATTCCTCAAAGAATCTTCTCATCCACAAAGCCTCCTTGCAATCCTCAGTAATCGCAATGTACTCGGCTTCTGTGGTGGATAGCGCAACACAATCTTGCAGCTTCAATTGACAAGACACGACTCCCCCTCTAAAAGTCATCAAGAATCCTAAAAGGACCTCCTGGAATCAATATTACCGACCATATCTGAATCGGTATACCCATCTAGCATAAAATTACTGCCACCAAAACACAAACACAATAACTCAGAGATATTTGAGTATCCATTTCACTACTTCCCAGTGTTCTTTGCCAGGATTGAAGAAGAACCGACTAACTACTCCAACTGAATGAGCAATATCGGGTCGAGTGCAGACTATGGCATACATCAAACTGCCAACTGCAGACGCATGTGAAACTCAACTCATGCTTGCATTGTCTTTCTCACTCGTAGGATATTACTTCGAATTAAGTTTGAAGTGACCTGCAAGTGGAGAATGCACAACTTTGACTTTGCTCGTGTTAAACTTTTCAAATACCTTCTCAATGTAGTCTTCTTGAGACAACCACTGTTTCTCATTCTTTCTATCACGAGAGATTTTCATACCAAGTATTTTCTTTGTCAAACTCAAGTCTTTCATCGCAAAAGACTTACTCAAGTCTCCCTTCAACTTAGCAATCTTGCTAGTATCATAGCTTATGATCAACATATAATGAAGTCATCATCGGAGTACCTCTTGATAAACACAGAATGGTCTAACGATGTCTGATTGTACCATTGACTCACCATGAAAGATTCAAACTTCTCGTACGACTGCCGTGGAGATTGTTTAAGGCCATACAAACTCTTCTTTAACTTGCATACAAGTTGCTCATTTTCTCTGACTTTGAATCTCTCAGGTTGTTCCATGTAAATCTCTTCCTCTAAGTCACCGTGAAGAAATGCAGTTTTCACATCAAGTTGCTCGATCTCCAGGTTCAAGCGCGCTGTTAAACTAAGAGCAACTCGAATCAAGGACATTTTCACCACTGGTGAGAATATTTCTTTAAAATCGATTCACTTTTTCTAACTGTACCCCTTCACAACAAATCGAGCATTGTACCTTAGCTATGAGCTTACATTTTCTATCTTCGACCTGTAAACTCATATGTTTTTTAGAGCTTTCTTGCTTTGAGGTGACTTCACCAAATCATACGTGTGATTCTCGTGAAGAGATTGTATCTCATCTTCCATGACTTTCAACCACAGTTTCTTCTCATTAACGGAAGTGACCTCTTAGTAAGTGTCTGACTTTCCGGCATTTGTGAATATCACATATTCATATGAAGTAAATCTCGTCGAAGGACACAGCTCTCTAGTCGATCTTCTCGAGGAGGTTCATATAGCAACTCTTGAACCTCTTCTTCGACTTGTACAGGTGGTTTGACATTACAAGTTATGGGGACTTCGCCATTTGAGGCACTGGTATCATGTTCCGGTTTCACCCCCTAATCAGAATGCTCTGCAGGAGTAGAAATTGGATCCAAATCGATCAGATTATTATTGTTCCTCTTTGCTATTTTTCCCTTATCGATGTCTTTAATGCCTTTGTCTTCTACGAACACTGCATCTCGGTTTCTGACAAGTTTTTTCTGCACCGAATCGTAGAACATGTAGCCAAACTCATCAAGACCATAACCGATGAACAAACACGGTCTCGTCTTCACATCGAGCTTCGACCGCTCGTCTTTCGAAATGCAAACAAAGGCCTTGCATGCAAAGATGCGCAGATAACTACAAAAAGCTTCTTTTCCATACCACATCTTATCCGAAACTTCGAAACCCAACATAACACTCGGCGTGAAATTCAAAACGTAAATCATTGTACTCAAGGCCTCACCCCAAAAGGATCTTGACAACTGTGATTGTGAAAGCAAACATCTCACCCTCTCAACAAGTGTTCTATTCATTCTCTCAGCTAACTCGTTCAACTGAGGAATTTTCATATGTGTCTTTTGATGTCGAATACTCTTCTATCTGCAATACTCAAAAAAGACCACAGTACTCACCCTCATTATCTGTCAAGATGCAATTGAGCTTCACGCATGTTTCTCTTTCCATATGAGTATGAAACTGCTTGAAAACGTTTAGCACTTGATCTTTTGACTTCAACATATACACCTCAATTATTCTTGAGTGATCATTGATGAAAGTCATGAAGTACATTGCACCATCGAGTGTTCTTGTCTTTATCGGACCAGACACATCGGAGTGCACCATGTCAAGTATACCCGGTTTTCGCGAGTGAAGAATACTCTTGCAAGCTACTCGATTATGTTTGTCTGCCAAACAGTGAATGCACTGCTTTAGAGAGCCATTTTTTTATACATGAGAGTAGATACTTCTTGGCTAAAATCATCAATCCCTTCTCGCTCATATGGCTAAGTCGGTTGTGCCAAAGCTCTACCGTGCCTTCATCATCCACCGTATGGACTGTAGAATTTGCGATCTTCGCATGCATCACATATAAAGAGGAACATTTTTCTCCTCTCGCCACAATCAATGAGCCTTTGATGAGCTTTCATTTTCCATTACGAAAGGTGTTGTAAAACCATTCGTCGTCAAGATTTCTGATTGAGATCAAATTCATGCAAATGTCAAGGAGTGCTTCATACCTCTCAAAACCAAGATGTTGTCGGTGTCAGCCTCTAAATGCACATCTCTCATACCAATGGCTTTTGCAACACCATCATTTCTCATCCTTACACTTCCAAAGTCACCGAAAGTGTAAGACGTGAAGAAAACCTTCCACGAAGTAGCATGTATCGAAGCGCCACTATCGACCCAACTCGTATCTTGGTAGATAAGAATTATGACATCTTCGTCGTACACACAAAAGAGATCCTCGTTGGCCATGACTATATTATCCCTTGTGTCACCTCCTTCAGTATTTTTTTCTTTTCTTTTGACATTTGGATTTTCTCGAAAAAACTTTCTACAAAGTCTCTTGATGTGTCCTTTCTTACCACAATAATGACACTCCAAATTGACGTATTTTTCGGACTTGCTTTAAGTTCGGTTTCTGTTGCCTAACCTTCACTTTGACTTCTCTTCTTGCTTTCGGTGACTAGAACGTCTGACTGTGAAGAAAAATCCGTCTTCTCATCTCCTCATTAGAACACTACTTAACTACATCCATAGCAAAAATATCATCTAGGGTCGAGTTGGACAACGACATTCTGAATGTCTCCTACAAGTCTGGTAAAGTTCTGAGAAGCATCAATCCATGAAGCTCTTCATCAAATTTGATCTTCATTCTAGCCAACTAAATTATAATTCTCTGAATGTATTCAAATAATCGGTCATTGCATTTCCTTAAGGTACTTCAAACCTAGAAGCTGCTTGATAAAAAAACAACTTGTTGTCGGTCTTCCGAGCATACAACTCCTTAAGTTTTTCCACAAGCTCTGAGCATTCTTTTCCTCAGTGACATAGTTGAGGACGTTATCATCTACCCACTGTTGAATGTAACCGCACACTTGACGATGACACAATTGTCATTCGACTTCAGATTTAGCTGCTGGCTTCGCACCAATAAACATGGGCAAATAATTGTATTTCACATAGAGAAGATCATCCATCTTCTCTTTCCTAACATGATAGTTGGAACCGTTCTATATGACCATCCAACTCGTGTTACTTTCCATAATTCAAAAAATAAATCTCCCAAATAATTTCAGAATTTTCAATTCCAAAATCCCAAGTTTAATCACCACAATTTCACCCAAAAATATCGCAGCCTGAATAATCAATTCTCCCAAATAATTTTAGAATATAAAAAATTTAATAAATACTTTCAATCAGACTAGGCAAAGCACAAATTTGCTCCACAAACCAGAACAAAAAATTCTAAACTTGAATTTGTTCATTGTTCGACCAAAAACAGTTCCGTCATAGATCAGAACCCCGACAAATAAGTTATTGAATGGCTGGTCATAGACTACACAGTCTCCAATCTTCTTCTCAGGATGGTGTGCTTGGAAGGATGCTAGAAAACCTGAAATAAGAGCTTGACTGGTGGTAGAGAAACAGAACAGATTGGCAATAGATTTTTGCACAAATCTGTGCGAAACCGGCGGTGAGGGGCTCTGAGACAAGTGGCTTCATTTCCTTCCTCAGAAACAGGGGCGAGAGGCGGCTACGGGAGTCAGCGGTGAGAGAACTTTCTTCTCTTCAATGGCAGTTGTCTTCTTTGTGAAGAAGAAATTATGTACAGAACAAGGAGAAACAAATTCCCCCTCCCCCTCCCCTTCCCCTTCCCCTTCCCCTTCCCTTTTTTTTTTATTTCTCTAATTTCCTTTTCCACAAAATCAAATCGTTTGATATACCTCAGATAAATCGAAGCCTGATTTTCAGAACCTTCAATGTCGTTTTGATACCAATTGTTAAAAAACAAAAAGAGAAACTAAAAAAGAAAATGAGAAAATAATGGACACTAAAATTTACGTGGAAACTCTATAAGGGAAAAAAACCACAGTGAGAAAAGAAAAATCACTAATCAAAATCGATACTGAGTTTTGAGATTCAAATATCAATAAATAGAAAAAAAATCATAAAAACATTAAGATTGACTATGGGCACAGCACGAGCATGACCCATTATAGATCTGAGTTTACACATGTGGCCCAGAACCCTACAGAAAATATTAACTAGCCCTATTTTCTGGTTGTGCTTTTTTGATAAAGGAAACATTGGAAATTAGGTGTCCAACAAGCAAATATAATGAACATTTAGTAAATGGGAAATTTTGTTGATTAATTTTTATATTTGCATCATATGTTATGTTTTATAATATTCGTGCAAATTTTTGTTCTATTTATATAAAAATAATAATCGAAATAAGTTCATGACTTACCGTAGACATATGCAATCTTTAAGTAATATAATTTAATAAGTATAGTTCATTTCATTAACAATACATAGTCATTTCTCGACTATATATGTGGTGACATAGAATGAATGTGTTATCGAATAAGATTATATGATTAGATCAGATATAATTATATTGTTCTTATAATTTTCGTAACAAATGACAATTAATTTCATCAAATGATGATCATATATGCATAATCTTAATTTATTGTGTTAAGTAAATTCTTATTTCATTTTAATTTGTTATTTGACTTACCGTGATAGCCAGCCATATGAAGGCAAAGAGAGTTCGATGAGGTCCAGCCCATACCAGTGGAAGTGCATAATCTCATATTGTTTGGCAAAGTGAAAAATGTATGATTTTTATGTTGAATTATCCTCCCTACCTAGTACAAAAGGTTGATACTAAGAATAAATCTGTGCGGACTCTGTCCCAAAACAAATAATATTCTACTGAGAGCACATGAGAACATTATCAATAATATCAGAGCCACTGACCAACTAGAAGTGTGGCCAACAAGGATGTCGGATTCCAAAGAGGGGAGATTGTTACAATCCTCATGTGAAAGCAATGAGGGTCCGGTGGATTCCAGCTCATACCAATAGGGATGCACAATCTCACGTTGCTTAGGATAGTTAAAAATGTATAGTTTATATATTGAGTTCATCTCCATATCTAATACAATGCGTTTTGCGTTGTTCCAAGAATAAATCTGTGCGGCCTCCAGCGCAAAGCAGACAATATTGTAGTAGAAGCACATAAGGGCATTACATTTACTAAGTAAAATCTTGAGTGAGTTATATTATCCAAACTCTTGTATTTTGGACAAAACGACAATCATTGACTAAATTATAAATTTATAATTTAGAAGAAAACATCTTATTATATGAGAATATTATAAGAATTTTTAAATTATTTGAGGAATCTCATCCCGTGAAATTTTATCTTCAAATTTAATTGAAGTTTAAATGGAGAACAAACTATATTTGTGAACTCTGATATCAAACTAGTTTAAGCAATCTCATTAGAAGGTTGGACGTGTTATTAAAATCGAAGAATCAAATCATATTCGAAGAAACTTACCAAATGAAATTATATCTTCCAATTGAAAAGTTATTTTTTATAAAAATGTATAAAGTTGTTTTTAGATTTTATATTCAACTGCCAAATTTGATTTGCCAAATAAAAGTCACTTTTACATAGATTTATTCACTCTTATCATTTGAGATTTTAATTTCATAATAAAAATCTAAAAATCTGTTTTTAGGTTATTGTGTAATTTGATTTATCAAATAAAATAATTACTAGTGATATTTGGTAAATACTATCCGATGAGATTTATGTTATCCAATAAATCTGAATTTTTTTTTTTTTCGAAATTTTATTTTAAAATTGTTAAATCAAATTTGACATGGACAATAGAAAGAGAAACTTTTCATCAAAAACCCTAGAGAGAGAAAATAGACTTTTTTTTCTTATTTGACTTTAAAAAATAGTTTTCATGAATTGAGAAGGTGAGTACAAAGAGTGTGTTATTCATATTTTTAAGACGCCTAGTAGCTAAGGTGAGGAGCATGCTGGAGAAGATTTATGATTTCGAAGTCGGAGCTGATTTTGAATTAAAGTTGTCACATGAGACAAATTGGATCCCGTGTAAAGTTCAATTTAAAGGGTATGTCTTTTTCTCCCTTAATCAAAAGATGAGATCTTTGAATATTTGTTTTTACATATAATTGTTAATACTCAAAACTATCATTTTTTGGTTTTCATTGTTTTAGTGATACACGAGGGTGATGCAGGTCGTCGATGTTATGAATACCGGTGAGTTTTGGTCTTGCGTAGGATCCTTGGAAACCAACAGATAGACGATACTCGGTTAAATTCGAATGTGTTATCATATGTTTGCTCTAGTTCTTGTTGTTTTTTTACGTTGAAACGAGTTTTCTTTATTCACGAGCAATGAATTTTGTTGTATTGAAGTACTTTGTATTTATAAAAGATTTAATTTTCGTGTTTATCCCAATTGTGAATTTATTATGCAAGGCTGAAGGAGCATTTGGAATGTAGCAAAATGATGTTCATTCACCTCTAGCGAAATATATTAACGTTCAAGTTTGTTTGTTGAAATTGATGTCATGTTTTTTTTTTTTGTGTCGGTGGTTAAATTTGGAGAAAGTGCTTGATTGGTAAAAAACTTGAGGTGGTTTTTATTGTGCAAGTCATTAATACACTTGAAAGGAAGATATGTACTTTAAAGTGACAAAAATGTCATCCATGAATCCCAAAATTTGAAAATTTCTACCTAGAAATGGCTCGTGCGTCCTAATTTAACTCTTGATTGGGTGGGGATACGTCTCAAGTACTCAATTACGTAGAAAAATCCATTCAGAAAAAAAAAAAAAAAAAAAGAGAAGATGATAAAATCTTTTAAGTAAAAATTAGAGTACAATTGTGATTTTTATTACTACAACTTATATATGAATTTAAAAATAAAAAATAAAAAAATAATTATCGATTTTAATCTTCTACTATACATTTTATTTCTGTTAGCTTTATGTACTAAACAAATCGACAAACCAAACCCTATATTTTGATTCTGTTATTAATTTTGAACTTCTATCAACAATTTCGATAAACTCTCATTTAAAGAATTACCAAACGATATTAAATTCACATAAAATGTTTACTACATGTTCATTATGTAATGAGAAGATAATCTGAAAAGTTTCATAATTTTTTAACATATGTATTATTTATTGTAATTTTATTTTAGTAATTTATAAAAATATTATACTAAATCATACAAATCTTAAAAAATCATGAAAATGTTTCTATCATTACCCATGATATGATAAATATGTAAAAAAATTTTCAACTAAATATAATATCTTTTGGTATTTTTTTAAAAATTATTCTCTATTTTTTCCTTACTTTATAAATTAATTTTTAAAAAAATATCAAAAAATATTGAAGTTATTTAAAAAACTTTTTACATGTTCATGACAGCATTAGTAGATAATATAAATATTTTCGTGATTTTCTAAAACTTGTATGATTTATTATAATATATTTATAAAGTATTAAAATAAAATTATAATAAATCGTACATGTGTTAAAAAATTACGAAAATTTTCAAATTATCTTCTCATTACGTAGTGAACATGTGGTAAACATTTCAAGTAAATCCAATATCGTTTGATAATTTTTTAAATGAGAGTTTAACGAAATTGTTGATGAAAGATTAAAACTGATAACAGAATTAAAATACAAGGTTTGGTGTGCTAATGTTTTAGTATAAGGAGCTAACGGGATTAAAATCGATAATTACCCAAAATAAAATCTTAAATGACAAGACAAAAACGTTCACCTGACTCAAAAAATAATTCGGTATTTAAGAAATTCATCTTTCTCTTCTTTCCCATTGGCAGGTCTCAGAGCTTTGAATCAGACTCTCCGGGCAAATTTCAGCACCCCCGGTGATTGTTTCTGGCATTGAATCTCAGAAAACAAATGATGGGATTCAAGACTCAGGCATTTCTTAAATGATAGTTCAATATGCCAATCCATCCTTCCTTAATAAAGACAACGAGTCTTTCTCCTCCGTTAGCTCATCATAGCCCATCATTGATGCTCCATCTGTGGGTGTGGGTCGGTGTCACGAGACCAGTTGAAGATTAAAATGATGTTTTGATTTTAGAATTTTGAAAACTTCACTCATTTTTTCTATTCAAGGGAGCTTCGATGCCACTTGGATTATAAAAACGTATTTTCTATTACTAAAACGATAATTTCTTGTTCTAATAATGCAGTTTTTCACTTAAGTAGACGCTCTCCACGTCCACATGTTTATTCAAAGTGATGAGATTAGAAGAATCACATAGCATCAAAATTGTGAACTCTAACAAGCCAAGATACCAAGATGAACTCAAATTGTTTGAATGATAATATTTTTTCAGATAAAGTTCTACTTAGATTACTAACATTTTGAAATCATTAACAAATTAAATTTTAAACTACTTTTTATCTTTCCTATTTTTTATTCAATCCTTTATTTTCATTTAATTTGGTATTTTAATTTATTTTTTAATATTATTTCAAACTCGATTGATAAATCAACATAGTTTAAAATTAAATTATAAATTGAATTCAAACATATGATTAAATAAAAAATATAGTGCACTTTGTACAAAATTGAACTGAACTGATAAATTGACAGTAATATTAAAATATTGATAATTAAAAAATAAATGTTTGATTTATTTTTAAAATATAGTTCAAGTCTAATACGTAAATTATTAATGTATTAGAACTAACTGGGTTATATTTGACTTGGTTTTTAGAAAATAATTTAGCCGTGGTTTTGATTAGAACGCAGTGAGTAGGGCAGCGCGTGGACTCCCACCCAACGCTGAAACTTCTACTCGGGATACCAGTGGATTTATAACTAAAGATGAAAGCTTTTTCCTTTCCCAACTTCCGACCATGGTTTTCCAATGAAACCGGCAAAACTCCGACGAACTGGATCTAGTCGTGGTTTTTACGTATATTAAACTATTAATTCGTACTATGAAAGGGAAGTTATAAATGCTTGCCGAAGCCATGGATATGGACCTCACCTACTTGCTACTTCTCTCCGTTGAAAACAATAAGCATTCAATTCTAAACCCTTGTCCTCTTCATCTCTTCTCTCTTTCTACTTCCTCCCCTGATACCCCATTTCAATTTCTCCATGGATTCTCCTTCTGTTCTTGCTCTTTGTTTCGTGTTTCTCTCTTTATTCGCCGCCGTTAACGGGTCTGCTTTTCGCTTCTCGTTTTCCGTTTTCCGTTTTCCTCTCTTCCATGAGTTTCTTTTTATTTTTTTTTAACCATTTTGATTTGGATTTTTGTGCATTTTCAGGGATTCGCGTGTGCTTAGTTTGAGCAATGGCGCTTCTTTTGATCCTACAAGAGTCACTCAGCTCTCGTGGCATCCAAGGTCCTCTTTCCCCTCTCTTTGGATGCAGAGATCATAAACTGAAAAACTACGCACTAATCGACTGTTTGATTTTGTCTTCTTTTCTTTTCTCATGTTGCGATTCTTCAGGGCTTTCATCTATCGAAAGTTCTTGACGGAGGAGGAATGTGATCATCTAATTACTCTGGTCAGTCGCAATTTCCTTTTCCAATTTCCAGAAATGGGCCAAGGGTGTTTGATCTGCAATTGTTTATCCATTCTCACGGTACTTTGACTGCGTGAATATGGGATTCAGGCGAAGGATAAGCTGGAGAAATCAATGGTGGCTGATAACGAGTCGGGAGCAAGTATCATGAGTACTGTCCGAACCAGTTCCGGGATGTTTCTTCAAAAAGCTCAGGTGTTTGATCACTTTTCGACCATTTTCCCTTCCCAAATTTGTTTTTCTCCAGAAATTGCATTCAATGAAGATGAAGTATAGTTTATAATTTCAAACATTTTGTGAAATATGTTCAAGTCTCAATAGTCGTGCTCTATTTTGAGGTTGAAGGATGAAATTGTTGCTGACATTGAATCCCGGATAGCTGCATGGACCTTCCTTCCGATGGGTAAATCCATTATGCCCTTCTGCCCTCTCCTTCGTGTTTAATCGTTCCTTTTCATCAAAAAACTTTCTGGTTCGATCAGAAAACGGGGAGTCGATTCAAATCCTACACTACAAACACGGCCAAAAATACGAACCTCACTACGATTATTTTCATGACAAGGTTAATCAAAAGCTAGGAGGTCATCGAATTGCCACGGTCTTGATGTATTTATCGATAGTAGAAAAGGGTGGCGAAACAGTCTTTCCAAATAAAATGGTACATCTCCTTTCTGCCTTCCATATTTCTTTGATGAATTCGTCAGTGATCTTTACACTTTTCTCAATACGTAAAAGGGGACAACTTCTCAACCAAAGGGCGATCAAAACTGGTCGGACTGCGCAAAAAATGGGTATGCAGGTATTAAATTCACTCGTTCTGAACTAGACTCAGATTCAATCTATATCCCCATTGTATATTTCAGCTGATTCTTAATCAACATTTTGGTTTTTTCAATTCGATTGGTTTCAGTAAAACCAAGTAAGGGAGATGCACTGCTCTTCTTCAGTCTTCATCCAAATGCCACCCCCGATACTACTAGCCTGCACGGAAGCTGCCCAGTGATCGAGGGGGAGAAGTGGTCTGCGACAAAATGGATTCACGTGAGATCTTACGATTACTCTCGGACAAGTACATGGAGCGGGAAATGTGAGGACAAGGATGCAAACTGTCCTTCGTGGGCAGAGAGAGGCGAGTGTCAAAACAATCCGGTTTATATGGTTGGTTCAGATAAACTTCCCGGGTATTGTAGAAAGAGCTGCAAAGTCTGCTCGGCCTAGAATTTGGCCGTGCTTCATGGCTCTGTCTTACCTCTATTCTATCATGAGAATTAAGTCGGGTTTTTTTGGAGGAGGAGTCGACATTTAATTATTCAATCAAGTATAGCATTTTATCAAACCAGCAAAAGCATCTTATCTATGAACACTTTTGTTTTACAAATGCTTAAATTAATAAAACAGCGCCCACATCCTATAATTGCTCACCATCCAAAATTCAGACACACCAACTCTCTCTCTCTCTAGAAATAGTAGTTAAAGGCAGGCCACAAAATGAAGGAGCAATATATAAATGAATAAAAAACAGCTGGTGCATGGTGAATGGAAAGAGAAGAACAATTCAAAAGGGTGGGAGAGAGAGAGCGAGGGAAAGAATCTGAAAGAGGCAAAACACAGGAGGATCGATTGATGACTACGTTACAGAGGTCGTCCATTTCGTTTAGGCGGCAAGGCTCTTCTGGCCGGATTTGGGGGGATCGGCTTCAGGGTCTCGACACAAACAACGTTCTAAAAAGCCAGGAGCTACAAATTCCTTACATTGAAAGACACGGCGATGGAAAGTTGAAAGATGGAGAGACTGCTACTTCTGTCGTCCCCACCCCATCTTTGCCTTCTAAACATAAACAGAAGGTTCAGAGGTGGTCATTTTCTTCCCTTTTTGGTCAATGCATGAGATCTCCAACAACTTAGATCTCTCTCTCTCTCTCTCTCTCTCTCTCTCTCTCTCTCTCTCTATGGACCCTAATTGTAAAAGAAAATTCATTAGACCCGCCATTCAAAGCTTCTTCCATCTTCCTATTTCATATGCATTACCATAATGGAAACACCTCTAGTTTGATTACTTTTCTTTATCAGCAAGACATCCATCCAGTATTTATGTACAATTTAGGACCAAACCAAACTCAATTTGCAACCTGAGATCAAGAACAAAAACAAGAATGGAAGGAAACTTATCTGCAGAGATCCTGTCTTCAAGTTTCGACTGGCGAATTCTTTATTGAAGAATCTGGAAGAATTTCAGCAACTCACAAACCCAGTTGGTGATAATTGGTGCAATCAACTTCATTCAGTCGAATACAAGACAGTAAATGCTCTGGCAAGTCCTCTACTTTGTTGCCCTGTTTTGTTTTTCAAGATTTAAAAATCAAGCAGATATCGAATAATAATTGTTTTGGAAAGAACTAATTTTACCTGTATTGTTAGACTGAAATCCAAGACGCTCAGCTTTATTCTGTCATGGAATGTTTCGAAACCTCTCCGAGAGATATAGCTGAATCGGTGCACATCCAAATCGATCTCCAAGTAGTTTTCTCCCTATCGTATATGAGATAAAAATGACAAGACAATAGTTTGATGTTAAATTACTTCGATGTGTTTAGTAAAAAATGATTTGCAGTGTTAATGAATGTTTTAATTTTAAATTTTAGATGTCGATAATCAGTATCATTTACCAAGTAAAACTCATGTTGAGGACGCGATAAAACTGGCTTTTCGTTGTAAGCATTCAGAAGCTTTTTCTCTGCAGGGGATAAATGAAGATCCTCCACGTTCGCCATCCTGCCCAATATTTTTAATCTTTCTCTAAAGGGTTGAATGTTGTCCAAAGGAGACCCCCTTACTCGTTCGACTTCATCGTTTATTAATCTCTGCAATGAACATAAATTATCAGGTCAAAGGAACATTCCCAACGAGAAAAATGTAGAAAGCAATTGAAAATTACTTTAATATTTTCACGGAACGATGGTGGAAGACATGAATAAGTTTCGGATATCTTAAAGTACAGAACCAAGCTCATTCCTTCCCCATCTTTTTTGCTTTGGAAGAGTGCTGTGGGGTATAATGGTACCTGCAGAACTATCGTAAAATATGAAGAGGCGTACCAGCAAGTGATCGAAGAGAAAATTTATAAATACCTGAATATTTACAACAAGAAACGAAGGAATTTCTTCAGCTGAATTCATGGAGGGAAGTTCAACAAAGCGGGCGATATGATCGATCTTTCTTTGGGATAGGAAAACATCAACCCCGAACGGATAAAATGCAGCGAAATTAGGGGCGAAATCTTTTTTCTTGTCCCTGAAAACCAGAAAAATTGGGTCATACATTTGACAGAAAGATGAAGGGAAAAGGAAGAAATCATATATTTTCTTACTTTAAGTAGTTCTTTCCTCTGACTTTGAAAGTATTTGGATCAATAGGTGACCAAGAATCTGGAATTCGCTTTCCTTTTGGACAGTAAGGAACTGCAGAACCAGCAATTGGTCTTCGCAAAATTCCCTTGGGTGAAACTGAATCATCAAATCACACACAAAAAAAAAGCATGATATAATCAGAAAATTTCCCGAAGTGTAGATCACATGTAGTAATGATGAAGACGAGGCTTACTTAATGGCTGATCCGACGATCCTTCCTGCAATTTGAAGGAAAGTTTGGACAATACTCTCTTTCTTAAATTTGACGTTCCCGAGGTTAAAGTTTTTTTGTTGGCGGTGGAGGCGAGACAAGACAAGCAGCCGATTGTGGAATCATAGTCTTTCGGCTGCACCTTCGCCATATTTACGTTCTTAGTGACCTCTGAAGCGCTGCTGCCTTCGCCATTACTGTACGCTAATTCCTTCTGCCTTTTTTGTGTGTTGTGAGTAATTTCTCGATGTTCCGTGGAATTCACTACTCTAGGGGATGATGTGCTTAAAATCGTTCCATTTTCAGAGTCGTTCCACGATACCACATCTGAAATGAGCAAAAATCAATCAACTAACTCAATTATTGAAATAAAATCACAAAGGATCATTACGATCTATTAGGTTTCAGGGAGAAACCCAGAGATTCGTCGTACCACCGCGAAAGCTGTGAAAATCGTCGTCCCCGTCATAATTAATCGGGGAAAAGGAATCAAACCACGCTGCATCCACGCTTCCGGCGGCTGAATCACAGGAACAACAAATTAGCAGTAAATCTAGTCTAGAAACCAAATGCAGCTTAGCTTAAATAGAGTAGCGAATCAGAGAGCACGATTTTCATCTCGGCCGGGCCCCACAGAGAAGAAACAAACATCAGACAAAACAAGAACTCAATAAAATCTTAAGAGAGTGTAAGAACCTTGAAAGGTAGGAGTGCTGAAGGAGGGATCAGAGGTGATAGAGAAATCACTCTTACGCGAGGAAGGTCGCCGCCCGAGTCTTCGGCGTTGTTTTCTGGGCAAACGTCTGACGCAAGCTTCTTGTTTGGAGACACAAACGCCCATGGCGAGAGTATAGGCGTGTAGAAGATGGTTTTGAGAAATCTGTTACGTTGAAAAGATACAGCTTACAGTTCCCCGAGGAGAAGAACATGGTGTTGGAAATGGTGGGAAGAATCAATCGAGAAGATGATGGGTTGACGGCGATGGGCATACGTAAAAGAGTGAGCTTTCCATGAGATGGAAGGAAAAGCTCCCACGCGGCTGATCAGATAATGGCGTTGTCTGGTGAAGTCCATGACCGAAGCTTAGTACGTGTTGAAGCTCTGAGCCTTCTGCGAAATCTGAAATGATCGATTAGGGAGGAAGGAGAGGTCCAAAGGTTAGTTTTGACTTTATCAACAACATTTTGACTCTGTTCAAAGTAAATAAATATTCTGTTATTGGATTAAATCACGTGCTCAGATCTCAATTCACAGAACAAAGGATAATTACTTATTTAAATTTGAAAATTTTTTAACCAAAATCTTAAACTATAACTCTAACTGTGCAAACTTTCATTAAAAAAATAATTTAAAAATTTTCGTAATTTTTAATATTTATACGATTTATTATAATTTTAATAAATTATTTTATAAAATAAATATAAAATAAATATAAAATAATTATAAAAAATATAATGAATATATTTTTAAATAAATACAATATTATTTGATATTTTTTTAAAATAATATTATTTTTTTTTATTTTATAAATTAAATTTAAAAAAAACAATTAAAAACTACGGTCAATCTTTAGAACAGCTGTTCGATCTCAATAATTAATTTTACAATTATTTTATAAATTAATTTTAAAAAAATATCAAATGATATTGAATTTATTTAAAAATTTTACTACATATTCACCACATCATAAAAAAATAATTTAAAAATTTTTGTTATTTTGTAATACTTATATAATTTATTATAATTATTTTATGTTTATTTATAAAATAATTAATTAAAATTACAATAAATCATACAAGTATTATAAATCACAAACATTTTTAAATTATCTCTCATGATATGCTGAACATGTGATAAAATTTTCAAATAATTCCAATGTCATTTGGTATTTTTTTAAAATTAATTTATAAAACAAGGGTAAAATTAATTTATAGAGATTAGACGTCCGTTCTATTTAGCACGGACGTCCGTTCCAGTGACCAAAAACAGTGAACTAACGGTGATTGGTCATCCATCAGAATTTAATTTGTTACATTTCAAATAATTTAATATTTAAATTATTATGGTCGATAATTTATAGTTTTGTTTAAAAAAATTCAATTAGCCTTGTGTACTTTAATTCTGTTATATGTTTTGACATTCTATCAATAATTTTATTAAATCTTCGTTCAAAAAATTACTAAACGATATTGTATTCATTTGACATTTTTACCACATGTTTACTACGTAATGAGAAGATAATCTGAAAATTTTTGTAATTTTTTAATATATGTACGATTTATTATAATTTATTTTATTAATTTATAAAAATATTATAATAAATTATACAAGTTTTAGAAAACCACGAAAAGTTTTTTGTTATCTACCAATGATGTGATAAATATGTGAAAATTTTTTAAAATAAATACAATATATTTTGATATTTTTTTAAAAAATTAATTTATAAAGTAAAGAAGAAACTGAAATTAATTTTAAAAAAATACCAAAAGATATTAGATTTATTTGATAATTTTTTCACATATTTATCACATCATGAGTAGATAATAAAAAAATATCCGTGATTTTCTAAAATTTAAGATTGAGTTTATTAAAAAAAACATATTTTAAAGATGAGTTTGTTAATGATCATTTGGTTTAAGAATTTTTTGTCAATTACCCTTAAATCGATCGTGTTTTCCTAAAACTCTCTCAAACAAGCAAATATTTGTTTCACTTTAACAATTCAAAAATCCTCAAAACATTAGTTATGTCAATTATATATATATTTTTTAAAAAAGATATATTCTTTAAATTCCAAATCATAGGCATTTTAATTTTTTTGTATAACTAGTGAGTTCATGTACATGTTGTTTGATATATATCATTATAGTAAACTGCAAAAAATACAAGATGTTGGCTTATAAAAATTGTTACAAATAATTAATTAAACATATGACACATGTCATTACAACATACTAAATGAGATAATAAGTATTAACTACTAGTAAATAGTGTAAAATAAGTTAAACATATGATACGTGCGATCGTAATAGATTTTAGAAATTATATATTCCGTTTTTTAGTAGTTATTAATATTAGATATAATATGTTGCGTTACAAGAAATAAAGATAATATAGAGATAAAAAAATAAAATGTCTTAAATTAAAAATTATAGAAGAATAATAAAAATGTAAATAACAAAATACATAATAAAATAAATAAAAATATTAAAAGAAAAGAAAATCTAACATTCACACGTGTAGATAGAAATACAATCGAGACTCTGATACTATAATTATTTATATATTAGATTTTAAATTATTTTTGAGTAAAATCAAATTTATGTTGTGGAGCTATTAACAATTTAAAATTTGACATTAACTTATCTATTAAATCTAACGAGTTTTCACTTAATAAGATGTTTTAATCCAAATTTAATCATTATAAAATTTCAAACTCAATAATAAATTGGATTACAACGTTTTATTAAGAAAAAAAACGTGGTATATATGTGTTGAATTTAATTAATAAATTGATGATTATATCTAAATTGTTAATAAGTAAAAAATATAAGTTAATTTATTCAAAAAAATAGTTTAATCTCCTAATTGCATTTTATTGTAACTTTGTTACATACTTTCGATCCTTAAATCTAATGACTTTCTTAACAATATAGCTTAACGTAGATTAAAATTCCAAGTTCATTAAAAAAAATAATAAAAAAAGTTGAAAGAAGGTAGATGTGGCTTTTATTGGGCCTACAAGGAGACTGGGCCATGTTAGTTGAGCTATCTAAATTTACTTCACTTCCGGTCTCTGTTTCCAAGTACTGAAAATGTCTACTTCTCTCTCTTCTCTCCCTTTTCGCTCTCACCTCCCTCTCCATTCCTCCACTTCCTCCCTCTCATGTTCCCTCTACGTTTCGCCTGTGAGAGTTTGCGCTAAACCCACCACTTCTCCTCCGTCCTCTTTTCTGGTTTTGTCTTACAGTGAGTTTATCTGTTGCCGCGTCTCATTGATTCTTCTTTTCTTGCTTTTCATTCACGTTACGGTTTCGTTTGGATTTTTCAGAATCACGCAACGGAACTGCCAATGAGGCGAGAAGGGAGTTGCTGGAACAGTATGGTCTTAATCCTGACGAGTTCTTATCCGAACCACCTCCCAAGGTTCTCTGTCTCTCTCTCTTGCTCTGTACCCTTCTTGTGTTTGAGAGAGCTTCAACGGTTGCTTTCCATGAAAATCGTACGTTAACGTGATAATTTCTTTCGGAAATCAGAAGAATATTGGGTATGTCAACGTCGAAATGAGAAAAACGTCACTACTATTTTCGGTGATTTCCTTAACAAATTCAAATGATGAAGATAACACACCGACGTCTTAGTTAATATTCTGGATAATTGAATTTTATTTGAGGTTCCATATTTCATGTAAATCTCCCAAGCAGAACAAAAGACGAAAAGAAGGGCAAAAGGGAGAAATAAATAAGCAATTCGTTGCAGAGGAACCTAAACCACCACGGTCTACGCATAAGCTGCTTCAGGTAGACATTTGATGGTTTTATTTCCGATTCATTTAAAGGAATGATCCCCCGTCTTCTCCCAATTGGGAAGTTCAATTTCTTAAGATTCAAGTGTAAATATAAGAACCCGAATATACGACCACCTTAGGTACTTGGTGGAACAGCGCGAAGAAAAAAATTGCTCTCACCCAAGGGAATGGATGTGCGACCAATGATGGAAGTTGTAAAAGGTGCCGCTTTTGATATATTGCAGGTACTAATTGCACCAGATCTTTAAACATTTGTATTAGTTTCGAGGAACAGCAAAACTATACATAGTTATTTCACATATGATTCTGGCTGTAACTATTTCCTTATTAATTCTGCTGATATTTTGTGGTATAATGTTGTAGGCAGCTGGTGGCTGTCCGGCATCTCTAAGACCTGGTCGTTGGTTAGACTTGTACAGTGGTACTGGATCAGTTGGTATTGAAGCTCTCAGCCGGGGATGCTCTGAGGTAACCATGCTGAAGACAAATCTCTTCTCTCAGATATAGTTTGATCAAATTACTTAATATTCAGTGTAACCTTTCGATTATTTGCTATAGTTTAAATATAAAACTATTAATCTTTATTCATATTAAATGGTTTGAATTTTAATGATTCTTTTCTTTGACTTGGTAATGAAAATCGATCTGTGTATCTTCTAGGTACATTTCGTTGAGATGGATCCATGGGTTGTTTCTGATGTTTTGCGTCCAAATTTGCAACATACTGGCTTTCTTAATGTTTCAATTGTACATCCAATTCGTGTTGAGAATTTCATCGAACGTGCCGAGCAGTTTGTTGGTACAATTATGATGACTTAAGATTCAAGGATATTTAAGAAATATTTAAAATTTCATTACTTTATACTTCATATTTGTAATTTTAGCTTATTAAAAAAACTACAATCAGTATATTTGGAGTTTTGAAATAGTGTGATCACTTCTTCAGTGATGCCTATTGCCTATAAATATGAAACTGTCTTCTAATTTCAGTGTAGCTATTATAGGATATAGAAACTCTTTGATAATGGTTACTTCCTCTTTATATGGGTCCAGGCAAAAAAGGACCATTTGATTACATTAGTGTGACTCCACCATATACAGAAGTTGACTATGCAGTGCTATTGGATAAAATTTCAAAATCAGCCTTAATTGGACAGGACACATTCATTGTAAGTTGTTACTTATTATTTATCACAACTATCCTATTCGTTCTTTTATAATCTAACTGAATTGCAAGCTTATTTTCTAGGTGGTGGAGTATGCACTGAGAACCGATATGCTAGAATCTTGTGGACACCTTGTAAAGGTATATCTGAAAACCATAATCTTGTTCAAAATATCACAAAATAAAATTCATTCGGCCTGTAGTTCACAAAATAAAAGTCGAGTTCAATGCTAATGATGCATTATTAGCGGAGATTATGTTGCATTTAGATGACATAAATTTCATGACAATTTCCCATCTGATGTGCATATCTGCTGCTTGTAGTCATGATTCAACATATCTCCTTCACCATGTGAAACTGTCTACCTTAAGCTAGTTGAAGTTTTCCGTAAACAGTGATTAAATTGAATAACTGATTCATGGTTTTAACTGACACGAAAAGTGCAGATAACTGATCGGCGGTTTGGCCGGACTCTCTTAGCAATATATGGACCCAAGTGGGCTGAGAAGAAGAAGAAGAGGGATTAGGGGTGCGAAAGAAGCTGTGCCACCTCACTGTAATGCATCGTGCAACTGTACAAGCCTCAGATGACATATTTCTAACAGTTTTAGAATGGTGCGTCACTTTCATTGAAGCGACATTGGATTTCTATGCATCTCACTGGAACTATGATCTTTCAAAATGTTCCATCATTGTATATTTTCTTCTATTCCATGACTTGAGCTATTTATTAAGCTCTATGTGAAATTATTATTCCCATTCATGAATCAAGAAATGTAAAACCTTAAAGTCGTATCACAGCTACTTATTATCCTTCAAATTTTTTATCCTTTTGGATAAAATATTGTGTTGCAGCAGTTTGGATGGACCTGTAAGGGAAAGTGTTGGGTGGAAGTTTCTTTTAATGGGACCGATCTGTTGGTAGGCTGAAATCTTACCAATACTGAACTTTTTTCTTGCTAACTAAAACAAGTTCCTCGCATTTCAAGAAGCATTGCAAAAATACAGGTCATTCCTGTGATATTGTACTTTACTTCATTTTCTTTGGATGATGACAGAATGTTCTTTTATCTGATATTCAATAAAATGAGAAGATGATTGGTGTCATGGCACAACTTGGTCTGGCTTTACTCCACTTTCTGGCAATTAATTGTTGTATTTCTTAGTTACCTTATTCCCTTGCTGAAAAGAAGATTATAGATTGGAGTAATAGAAAGACGAGGTCCCCTGCTGTAGCTGTTTGAAATGTAGGGACAAAGGAAAAAAGCAAACTTGTCCGGACCGATATGGAGTGGGTGTGAAGGTAAATGTTCTGTTATTTTCTTTCTTTTATTGGACAAATTTTCTATCTCTATCACATTGGTATAAACGACAGCTTAAACAAGTAGCTGTTGGACAGAGAAGACCACATTATAATCTTTCTTCTTCTCTTGTTAGAGAATTGCACGCAAAGCTTCTCCTCCAATCACTTAAATGTGTGTTCTAAATTCTTGTTATCCCTATGTTTTTAGTTGGTGGTCATTGACCTTGGTTGGAAAGTGTTGGGGAATACAAGCATGGAACCTCTTCATAAGGTTTTTATTTTGTTAGGCGTCCCACTGCTTTTGTATATTGGATTCTGATAAGGCCAATCCATGTGATTCAAGGATAGAAATGAAACTCAAATTACATTGGTTCCTTGTGGAATTGTAATGTTAGTGGGCAAAGGGCTAATGAGAGAATGCAATATTTGTATCTATATAGGAGAGGTTAGACATTAGTGGGCATCAAGAACAAGTTGGGCAAGTCTTTTGGGGGTGGCAAGCTGCCATTATAATGTGCTTGGGAGGAAACAAGCTCCTTGAATTGCTTGCTGTTAGTAATATCTGTTTTTACGTTCAATCAATACGATCAATCATTCTTGGTTGATCTTCTTTTCTATTTTTATTCTATATTTCGGTTGTTTTACATTTTTGGAGTTTTATCAGATTCCACACAAATCGTGCTAACAGAAAGATGATACTACCGCTATCAGTTCTACAAACAGAATTTTCTAACAGGGGAAGCTGATTGGAAAAGAGAAGAATGGTTTTCCCTGGGATTCTGATTACAAATATGTGACTAAGAGGAAAAGTACCTATTGAAGCTCATCCTATCCACAACAGGTACGTTCTCTCACAACTTTCACAATCTGAGTCCAATGTTTTTGGTTGCTAAAGCCATCTGATTTGTAATCTGTCATTCCTTACTAGTCATAACCTAGCATGAAAAGAAAATGGACTTGGAAGAAATCAATGAAAATGAAGAGTGATTGCTTTTATGAAGTCTTTCTGTTCCAAGTTATCATTTCATTTTTCATTTATCTGATTATTGTTTTTACGAAGTAGGCGTGCATATGCTCTGAAGCGGTGTTGAGTAAATGGACTTGTAATAATGATCAGTTACCATGGAATTGGGTGTTAATGATGAGAATTTCCATCTTTATTTCTGTTAAGAGATAAGCTGTTAGAATTTCAAATAATCTGCTATCTCGTTTCTTTATACTCAAAAGCTTAAAACACAGTGAAATAGACAGACCAATGGTTCGGAATATAATATGGGATAATTATTAGGAATATAATAAGAGGCAATTTAAGTATTACACTTAATTTATTTTATTATAAATAGAGGGTTAGAGAAGTTATTGAGGGATTACTTAATATTGTCAAAGTGAAATTCTCTCTAGAAGAGACTTTTGTCTGGGCATAACTTGTGGTGTTTTCCGAATCTAGTCTTGCTGCCAAGATTTGTCTTTTTATTTCCGTTGTGTTATTTAGTTGTGTCATTACAATGGATCCATTTACTTCACATCAACAATCCAGAAAATAGAATTTGGTAGTGCATCCTTCTTCCCATTGTTACCATTTAGTGTTGTTTCTGTTGTGATTTATTAATTTCCTCTTCTATTATCTTGCCATATTTTCAAAGCAAGACTGATCTAGGAGATCTGATCAGAAACAGTCATTATCTTCTCCTCTGCTTGACTTCTAAATTCTTTTTTCTCTATTTTTTGGATGCAAATTTTATTAGCATTGCTCTACCTCTTACAGGGGGAGAAGCAAGATATTACAGACAGTACACAAAATTCATTATTTCCAAACAAAATATACATACACAGTAGTTCATGGAGAACTGACTCAGTATACTGCAGATACAGTGGAAGGGATAACAGATTTGACTGCAGCAGACTCCATCAATCCTTGGCAACAAGTACGATCTGTTTGCCAACATTGCGACCGGAGAAGAGACCCACCAAAGCCGAGGGGCCATTCTCAAGGCCTTCGGCTATATCCTCCTCGCAGTTCATCTTTCCCTCCTTGATGTAAGGGATGGCCAGTTCCAGGTATTTGGGGTAGAGGTGACAATAATCAGTGGCCATGAACCCTTCCATTCGAGCTTGTTTGGCGATTAATTGGATCAAATTGCACACCCCTTCCGGCTTCCCTACATGGTCATACTGAGAGATCATTCCACAGAGAGCAATCCGGCCCCTTGGCCTCATATTCAGCAGGACTGCGTCAAGCATCTTCCCTCCAACATTATCGAAGTATATGTCAATTCCCTCCGGGAAGCACCTTTTCAGAGCCTCATTCAAATCGGGTTCTTCCTTGTAATTGAAAGCCTCATCGAAACCAAATTTTTTCTTCAGCAGATCAATCTTTATCCAAGAAAAGATTGAGGAGTGAGACGAAGATGACAAATTAGTAAATGACATGACGAAGATAACAACTCAAACCTCATTATCTGGACTTACCTTTTGCTTGCTCCCGGCGCTGCCACCGACATAACACCCAGACAGCTTGGCGAGCTGTCCGACAATCTGGCCAACAGCCCCAGAAGCAGCAGACACGAACACGTATTCTCCTTTTTTAGGAGAGCAGAGATGATGAAGTCCAACGAAAGCAGTCAAGCCAGTCACACCTAAGACCAAAAACCAATTCAACAGTTGCGTCAATCAGGTCAAGAGCAACACAGAATAATATCAGCTCAGGTTACCGAGGATTCCAGTATAGTAGGAGAGTGGAACGTCTGTGTCTTGAATCTTGAAAAGTTGATCTGGCGTCCTAATCAGACTGTACTCTTCCCACCCTGTCATTCCCCAGACGAAGTCCCCTTTCTTAAAGTTTGTATGCCCAGATTCCACGACTTTGCTGACGCCGTACCCACTTATAGGCTGCGCATACACAGGCAGAGTTCACATGTTTATATGCTTTAGATAAGAAAAGTGAGAGCGAAGGAAGAAGGCTGACCAAACCGGGGTGGTAAGACTGGAGAGAGAAATTGGGATCGTCAACTTTTCCCATAAGGGAGTGCATGAAAGGATCGCAAGACAGATAGAGGTTTTTGAGGAGAATCCCGCCATTGGAATCTTGGGGAAGCTTCAATTTGAAGGAGGTGTCTGTAATAATCTGGAGATCAGATTCTTGGGGTAGGCCGGAGATGTAGTCTCTCAGGATTACTTTCTTATTCCTCACAGTTTCGTCGCCGCTACTGTCCATCGCTGTAGATTGTGAAGATTGACGTCGAAGTGAAAAGAGCCAAGACATAAATGGGTATAAATAGAGGGCTAGAGTCGGATTTCTAAGAGTTTGTTGATGCGATGGTTGAGTGGATCGCCATGAACAATAAACATACGTCGGCTAAGCAAACGATTATGGAAGTTAGGGGATAAAGAAACGTGGAAGAATCACAGGGCAAGCAGCACAGGAAAGAGACAGGAGGACAGCGAAATTGGAAGAGATGGGGAGAGAGATTGAACGAGCAACGAGAGAGACCCAAATAATTGCACGGTGGAGAAGAAGAGCATGGTTATATAAAAACAAAGAAGTGGGGGAGGGCCTATTTATAGAAGGGACACAGACAGATATGTTCGAAGACTAAGGGCGTGAGTAGAAAGTTATTACGGCTGTCCAAGAGTTGAGAGTTGTGGCTCTTGAGAGTAATATTTGAAAAGTGAACTTGGTTTGGTAGATTTATGGGTTTGGATATTAGAAGGTTAAAAGGGAAAATATAAAAGGCTCATAAGAATGGATAAAATAGGCTAAGTGGAAGGTTAAAATAAAAATGTGACGGGAAAATGTGTGATATGAATGAGTGTGATGTGGAATGAAAACTTCCAATTGGATTATTGATGCTATGACTTGAAGTAAGGATTTCTAATGTTCTTCTATAAAGAACACGCCAACTTGATTTCAATTGAATGATTTTTCCAATTTTATGGCTAGATAGGAACCACGAGAATGAAAATTCATCTGATTTAGATATCACTCACTAAACTCTCGAAGACCAATCAACATTTATCTTTGATAGGTACCACAAAGATGAACGAGGGTTTTACAATTGCTTGCTCGGATTGACTTACTGAGTAATCTTTTGGTTCTTCGTAGAGTCCACAAACATGGAGAAGAGATAGTCATAAGAGGAGACACGAATCAGGTTGAAAAACGAGTAATTTTCATCGTTCATTCAACAAGTTGATATTGAACTGCAAGACAGTCAAACCTCCAAACCCAGATCCTTCCATCAGCTGAAGCTTCGAGATATATATTGAGACAGAATATTTGGTCTTCATGGGGGGTCGAACGTACTTCTACCCAAATCCCATCTAGCAGCAGTAGATATCATGGGCTGGATCAATGCCAGCTCCGGGCACTTTTTGGGGAGCTTTGTGGATGTTTCTGGGTGGTTTACTTTTTATATTTAGCCACACTGAGACTGAACTTTAAGTATGAACATCTACGCATGGTTCTGGCCATCCTTGTGCACAAGAAATACGTTTTCGAATGATATGAGTTTTGAGGGCGAAGTTGATTATGAAAGAGTTCTCGAGGAGGAAGGAAGAATCAGCTTGGGATGACTTACAACAGAAGCACCGGAAGGGGCGGCGTCGATGTTGTTACTTACTAGTAGTGAGGTGGCAAGCAGCTTAGTGAACCTTTATTGGGATGTTTGAGGGTCCAACGAGTGCAATCTTGTAACATGAAATATAGAAAGGTGTTAATTCAATTCTAATGATTTAAGTCGTATGTCAATGAGACACTTCTGGAATTTAACACCCAACTTTATACCATGTACCAAACAAGCACAAATCATAAGGTTGGTGGTGCATGGCATCTGGGAAAGCCTATGACACGTTATTATCATACATATCTCTATGGGTGGGCAGAAACCTCCCTGAACCAAGGTTCGAGCCGGAATTGACGGTTTAGTCTCAACTCGGTTCTGATTCGGTCAACTTTCCACCCTTATAGGCTCTGAATGCAAGTTTGAAAGGAGTGGAATTGTAACTCATGGTTCAATTCATGGTTTGAGGGCAAAAATCAAACCCAATCGTGAGTTGAAAGCCAACTCCAATTTGGTCAAACCAACCCAAAAAAACCGATCCAAACCCAAAAAATCAAGGCCCAAAATCAACAAAGAATTATATAATTATGTTTTGAAAAATATTTTTTATTTAATTTCAGAACCCAACCATGAAAGCTCCAGTCCGGTTCCGAATATGAGGAAACCATTGGCCCTGGCCCATAGTTCGATCCGATTCTAGAATAGAATAGACCCGCACCGAACTAGCCGTGTCCAGTCCCGCGTATAATCAAAGGTGAACAACAGAAAATTTAACATCCTTCGCCCTCCAAGTGCACTAGAGAAAAGTAACTCTTATCGACCAGAAGTTACAGCAAAACCCGAAAATCCAGAAGAGTTAAACAGCATGCTATTTATTAGAGTAGAAGAAACAACACCCTTTTGAGTTCATTCAATAATCAAGATATCATAGCATTCCACACTAAAAATTCAAGGCGATTTGTACGTTTCTGTTGATTGATGCCCAAAAGAAGAGAGAGGTTAAGAGTACTTGAACAAAATGATGCCCCCCTCCCGTCAGTTCTTGATCTATCGTCATCTTCCTGTCTCGAGATTGAAACCAATAAGCCTATTATTGACATTGCGAATCCTTGGTCCGCGCTATGATTCACACAACAAAACAAATAATCTCGTACCGAACAGCTACTCAGACAAAAGCCACAACCGTTTCAATGGAGTTTACGCCATTTACATCTACTCCACTGCTAGCTCACCAAAAGATGACACATTTTTTTCATCACACCTGTCCAGCTTCATCTCGCTTTCCGAGTGCCATCGGAAATTCATCATCTAGCTCCGAGAAACTATGGCCTCGAGTCATACTCTTCAGCGAATGGTAAGCTTGATGCATCGACCACCTCTCCTTAGGCCGGGCAACCACACAATTACAAGCGATTTTCAAAAACTGTACAATTTCCTCATCGTTACCCTTCCCACGAAGATCTTTATCGATCGAATCCTTAATTTGACCCGAAGAATTAAGCTGATTAACCCAATCTACCAAGTTACCCTTGTATCCTTCCTCACCATTGCTCACTTCAAGAGGCTTTTGGCCGGTCACCAACTCTAAAAGAACTACACCAAATCCATAGACATCTCCTTTCAGTGAAGCCACCAATGTGCTCGGATATTCCGGGGCGACGTAGCCGAGTTCTCCCAAGTCGCCATTGACAAAGCTACTCTCGATGGAATCGGTAGCCATTAATTTTGCCAAACCATAATCCATAATCCTCGAATCATAGTCTTCGTCGACGAGAAATACATTTGAACAAATATTTTGGTGCATAAAAGGAGGCTGGCATCCGTGGTGGAGCCAACAAAGTCCCCTCGCCGCTCCAAGGCCGATCCTAAATCGCGTCAACCAGTCCAGGGAAGGACCATTTCCGTGTAACAACGAGAAGAGCGTCCCATTCGACATATGCTTATAAACTAAAAGCTTTTCATCTTCTACAAGACAAAACCCCAAAAGGGGTGTCAGATTTGGGTGCCTTATCTGTCCCAATCTATTCATCTCTACCCGAAATTGCCTCTCGCCCAGCTTGCAAGCGCTGAGCCGCTTGATCGCCAGGGCAGATCCGTCGGGAAGAATTGCCTTGTAAGTAGTTCCTGTTCTAGTTGAAACAATAATGTTTTCTGAACTGAAATTGTTTGTAGCTGCCATTAAATCAGCTAACTTAACTTTGACTAAAGGCTTTTGAAACAATGCGACTTGGACAAGCTTATGAACCCTCAATTTTCGAGCCCAATCATCGTCTCTTTCAGTTCCAAATCTCCCTTTAGTCCTTTTACTTGACCTAAAATGACACCACCACCATAGCCCAAAGCCAAGTAACAGAGAAGCAGCAGCTCCAAAAACTCCAGCTGCAACGATAATGGTGAGATTCTTCTTGCTCAAACCACCACACTTCGTACCAAGAGGCCACCCACAAAGGCCGCTATTCCCTTCAAAAGCAGCCTTCTCGAACTTGTTGAAAAATGGAGGAATTGTTCCACTGAGATCATTGCTCGCCACAGAAAACTTCGTCAGCCTGCCCAAACTAGAAAGTTCGTAAGGTATAGAACCGGAGAGACGATTATTAGACAAAGTCAACTTGTTCAAATACGAACACTTGGCTAGATCCGGCGGGATTGAGCCGATAAAACCGTTATTGGACAAATCTAGAGTTACCAAGAATTTTAACCACGAACATATCTCCGGTGGAATCGAACCAGAGAGATCGTTATCGGAGAGATATAAGTTTTGCAGGTTCGTACAATATTGTAAATCCTTCGGAATCGAACCAGACAGCTTCATAGCGCGCAGTTCGAGACTAAAAACGCGATTCTCGCGATCATTCCAGCAGGAAACGCCGACGAAGTTGCAGATGAAGCCGACGGTAACGTTGGCGAAATTCCACGAGCTCAGAGCCCCTTGAGGATCGGCGAGCGAGTTCTGAATCCCTTGAAGACACCTCACGTCGTCCTCATCGGCCCCTGAACAAGAAGAAGAGAAACAGAGAAGAAAAAAAGCGGTCAGGAAGAAGAAGGAGCAGATCTTCATTTTAAACAAAAAGGGTAAGGTGGAAATCGCCGGAGTAGCTCATAGAGCAGCGGCGTTAAAGGGTCAGAGGGGCAAAGCGAGTTTTCTGGGCAGGACATTCATGGAGACGGAAAGGAGTAGTGGAATGTGAAAACCGGGTTAGGGGAAGCAGGAGAGAAGACAACAATTGGCTTAGGTTTAGGGATGTAAAAGGAAATAATCAAGAACAGACAGGGCTGACTGCTAATTTCAGAGATATTAAACCAAAAAAATTAAATCTTTCTATTGCAAAATTCAGAATCTTTGGAAAAGATCACACCTTTTGGGGATCGTCGTGAGTGGGTTCTTTTTGACGAATTTTCAAGGGTGGAATTTGTGATTGATCATCTGGGTTGACTAAATGCTGCGTTTGTTGGGAATTAATTAAACTTTGTTTGACCACTAAATTATTATCATTTCCCATTTTTCTGAGCTGAGAAAATGTATTTTCCTAGCAGACAACCAACTAGAGATGAGAAACCCGAGTTTGAAAAACTCTGATTCGTTAAGCTTAATGAGTTAAACGAGCTAAGTCTAACGATACCAATAAGTCGAGTCTAACAAGCCCGACCAAAAAAAAATTCAACCCGACTTGATTCGTGAACCAACCTTAAATGAGCTGAACTATCGTAGCTCAACAAGCCTAACAAATCTTAACGAACTGAACCTAACAAACTAAAAATACATAAATATTTTCAATTTATATAAATGTAATATATATTTTAAAAAAAAATTTAATTTTTAAAATTATAATGATTATTTGTCATTATAATATCAAAATATAATCGTTAGCCGTTTAGTTAACAAATTTATTTTATTAATATATGAATTGATATGTATTTAAGAGGATTTAACTAAAAAATATCACACGAATATCATTACAAATATTTTGACTATTGCATCATTACAAATTAGAGTTATACTAGTTAGGTTGACATTTATCTAATTGCAAATCACTTGCAAATAGAGATGACAAACAAGTCAATCAAACCGAGCCTAAAAAAATGTAGCCCATCGAACTTAATGAGTCAAACTAGTCGACCCCAATGAGCCTAACAAACTAAGACTAATGAGATCGTTCAAAAAAATTTCAAATTGAACTGGTTTGCGAGTCTAAGTTAAATGAGCCGAGCCCGCTAGAGTACCCTATTAGCCAAGCCAACTCGCTCTTTTAACAACTCTACAATCAACAATTTTATCACTACTTATTATCATTTCTCGAGTTGGCGAAATAAATTATAAACACTTAGCTTCGAATTCAAATTATACAATATAAGGATTGCATGTCTGGAATTTTTACTCCAACGTCATGACACTCAATCTACAATGTTGCTGTAGTTTATCTTAAAAAAGTATTATCGCTCGATAAAACTTGCGGGTCAGCCCGTTTGTGAAAACACAAGTCTTGGCTCGGTATGTCGGGCAAGGCTCCAAGCAACCTTTGTGAAAAAAAATAGAAAATGAACGCTGGCTATGATAGTCTCGAGCACCACAAGTTGATTATTGACGCTTAGCTTTGCTTATCTAACATTGATCGTTCTACTCATGTCCATACGTATCAAAATTTAGATATAAAGTAGTCGAACTGAACCATGCTTCAATCACGTTCGAAAGAGACGTGTTTAACTAGTAACAACGTCTTTGGGTGCGGCAATCGTATTCGAACTATTAAATTTCGTCAACACGAGAATAATAATTGATCACAGATATGCCTATGTTTCTTTTTTTGTAAAAATGAAAAGTGAAACAAGAATCACTTAAAGTAAACGTTGGATTCAATCAAACTTCCCTACGCTGAAAAACGAATCCCAAACCAAAAGATTTTTAGAATAAAGCTAGAAATTGATATGTCCAAAAAAAAAAAAAAAATAGTGAATCTCCAATTTTATTTTATTTGAAAATATATTTATTTAGACAAATTAATTTATTAACTAGAGAGATAAAATAAAGAACTGATTTTTTGAAATGGTTGAATTTAAGAAAAGTTCAAGGGTAATAATGTCATCGACCACTACAACATATTTTAATGTGAAGGAAGGTGGAGAATAATAAGGGGGAGGGTTGGAGTCAACAAAAGTAGAATGGAATATCATTCTCCTTCACAGTGAAACGCACTTACTACACTTTCCCTTGCTACACCCCCAAGCAAGGGCAAATATGTCATTGCCCTTTTAAATTTATTTTGATTTTTAATCCATGTATAGTGGACAATTAGTATAGTGATACATCGAATTTTGTGTCTAACTAGTTAAACATAATGGGTTAATTATCAAAATATTATCAACTATACATGTTACCATTTCTATTCATGTTTGAGCAATAATTATATTATTAAATTGTGATTCAAACCTTATTCTTTTTGGAGAATTAAACTATTCGAACTCTATAAGCATTTGTAGATCTTGATGATATGTTCTCGTGATAACACAATGCTTAATTTATTCAAATATCACTACTCAATTCTTTTGTTTACTCAATTCTTTTGTTTCCATGGTTCCAGATGTATTTTCAAGTTTTGAGTAATTGTATTTGTAACCATTCATTTAAATATTGGGATTGAATTTGAAAAATGACCTTTTGAATTAAGCAACTCCTCATGAGACGAATGCAAATAGTTAGGTGGCCGTTGTTGCTTCGATCGAGCAAGTACTGACTTTCAAGGACGAGCATTGCAACATTGACGTGAGAAGACCGCAACATGGAGTGTGGAGACAAATCTACTTAGAAGTATAATTGCGACTATGAACGCCTTTAGCCAACGTTATGGGCACAATACTAAGGTTCCATTTGATGTTTCCTTCTTTGTTTTATATCGGCACCTTGTGCATGTGGTTGCATCGCTACGACTCATATTGATTTTGTTTTGCGACAATTTTTTATAAGTTTGCAATAAAAGACGGAGGGAACAATCGAAAAGGAACATATAATCGACTTTAATACTCTTAGATTAATAAAAGTAATAATTTTATAGTTGTCTAATATAAAAAATAGTCAAGTACAAATCAAACACAAAATTTTGGAGGTCCGTTCAATCTAAAATCCTAAATAAACAAAATGATTTTGAACCACCACGAGAAAAATGACCTTTGTGCCAATTCTTTTGGGTATTGCTAGTTTTACATTTAGTTCAATTTTGATTTTAGATATTTATTTAGTTTTGAGTTGTTTTTAATTAGTTTAGAGTTATTTATTAGATATTAATTATTATTTAATACGTAATTAAATATATTTAGATATTAAAATAAGAAAATAAATATAATATTATTATTTTTTAACAGTAAAAAAAAGTGATTAATATATATATATATATATATATATATAAAAAAGAATAATGCTTTCCTCCCGGCCCCACTATACAAGCAGTCGTTGGTAAGCAAAGCGCAAGCGACCTCCCAATCATTATTCCTCTGCGGGCCCCGCTTCCATCCCGCCCACTCAAGTTTAACGCTGTCGTTTGAAGCTTGCAAACGAAGGAGGGCATTTACGTCATAATGAAATGTACTGGTTTTCACTGTTCGGACCTTTGTCCTTGGCACTCCCATTTGTCTCTCCAATGGACTGTCCTCGCCTCGCGTACACTCACTCTCCCTCCTCTCTCCTTACTCAACTACTTCCCGGCTGCTCGTCTTTTCACTCGTCTTCTCTCGTTTTCTTGTTGTGCTGTAATTGATTTTGCCTAATTTTGCTTTTGAATTTTCCGGAAGGCAATTCTGTTCTGACCTTCGTTGTTTGATTTTCTTGTTTATCTGTTGCAGATTATGCATGCGATGAAGACTGCCTAAGCTGATGTTATTCTTAATACTGCAAAAGAGGCTGCTGATTGAATAATGGCGTTCGAGCTTAAAGCTCTTGGTTTTCACCCGGAGCAGTTGTATGCGAAGGATCGCGCTCTCAGAATGCTGCTCCGCTTAAAGCACATGATCGATTCCAAGATACTCTTATGTACTAACCGTGTTTAGCTTAGCCTCTGCTTCTCTCTGTCTCTCTTCCCCCTACATTTGCTATAACAAATTTCAACTGTTGGAATACTAGATATCACTAATGGGCAATGGGAATTGAGAATTCAGTTAGTCTTCGTTGTTGCTTCAGATTTTTAGTAGAGTGTAGAAGTTCCTTCTGACTGCTTCCTACATTTGAAGCCTTAATTTGTGTGTCACTCCTTTTTTTTCTTTCTATTCTTAGTACGAATGGGAAGTTCTTGATGTTAGATTCCTTCTCCTTTTCATTTTGAATTTGGACCAATTCAAATTACTAAAATAGTTAGCTGACTATGGCATATTCTGTTTCCTTACCAGAGACACATTTGAGTTTTCACGTGCAATACTCTTATGGTTATACTGTGGTGTTGCATCCTATATTCATCAATTGTAAATACATTTTTAGTCGTAGAACTTTGAAGAAATCTCAATTCTTAAACTGCTCTTAAAAGTAAGTATTTGCAGACTATTCCTGTATTACATGGAGTCTTCTGCATTGAACTAGGTCAGAAATCATCTTTGACATACTGAAGTTTTAAAAAGTATGGTATTGAAAAGTTAAACTCATTTATTGCAAGCTGATTTGATTAGTGCATTTTCGTTTGCAGAATGCAGACAAAGGAAACAGAATTAGCATCATCATGCCAGCAAAAGAAGATTGAAGAGCTGGAATCACAACTTCATGAAACAGATGATGTGATAACAGATATTAGGATGGAGCTGAAACAAGCACGGGATCAGCTGGAGAAAGGTAAGAAGAATTTGTTGCAGCCTTTGGACGAAACGACTGTGGAAAACAATGCTTCTAACACCAATTTGATCCCTGAATTGGTTCTATCACATTCTTTGGGTTTGAGACCTGAAACTATAATTTCCAACTCTCCGAAGGTACCAGTTGATCAGGGTGTCTTGGATAGTAAATTGTTGAATGATTCTCTGTTAGAGAATAACTATGCTCACTCACAGACTGCCTCAGTAATCTTAGAAATGATTCACTCTAAGGATTCTTGTATTTGAGGGGGAGCTCCTTGATGGTGATTTGCCTTCATCTGAAAACGCAGATAACCAGCATGTCTCAATAAAGAATGATTTAAGCGAGGAAGAAATATGTTTGATTCCATCGTCTGAACATAGGAAGATCGCAATGGTTAAGGATTCATCTGCTGAAGAAGTAAAAACAGTTCAGTTCCAAACTTTAACAAGAAAAAAGTCTTTATTTTCGAAATCAAGAACGGGCCTTTGTAGATGCCACTGTGCTAATTTCTTCAATCTTCTCATCGATCTTCAACTCTTACCAGTTGCAGATCATACTTGGTCAATAGTAAGGTGAGATCTGATGAAAGCAGCCATAGTCTATCTCCTCTCGTGTCTTCCACTTTGGATAAGAGGAAAAGTTCTTTTGGGTTTAATAAAAGCAAGGTCCTCCATAAAGGAAAACCCAAAGGCCAAATGAAATGAAGGTTTGACACTAATAATTCATTAATGTCGCATATTCATTCTCAGAAAACCCTTGTCAGCCATACTTAGTCAACTCTTGGGCGAAATCTAGTCAAGATCATGCGAACATCAATGAAATGGAGTATAAAATGAAGTTATTGCCTCGTTTAGATCCAGCAGTGACACTAATTAAAAGAAATGCAGATTCTATATCAGGTTCTGATGGTGTTATTGTTAGTCTCAAGGCAATTAACGGCTCTAGATGCATCCAAAATGCTGCAAAGGCGGCAAATGAATCTCAAATATACCTTTTGTAGAACAGAGCAGCATTGTTGCTAAAATTATATCTTGAAGTTCTCAGTTGAATCTTGAAATGGTTAGAGATAATAGCCGAGAGGAGAAGGTCCATTGGCCCTCCTGATGAAGACACCCGTCTTTACAAGAGTGCTGTAAGGAGAAGGTTAGCTAACAAATATGATTGTGTATCAGAAACGGCGAAGACTTGTTTGATAAGTGAACATTCTAGGGACAATTGACAACTTTCCTAGGTTGCTTGTCAGGTTTGTTCTTCCTCCTTGCCCAATTATTCATAATGCAGTTTGAATTAAAATTTGTTTTATTTTGCAAAACTTGATGCAACACAAAATTAGAAAGAATAAATAGTTAGAGAGGAGGAAGAAGAGAAATAGCCCGTGAAGAGAAGAGTAGGAAGAATCTAGAGAAAAAGGGAGGAGAAGAGAGAAGAAGCTCATGAGAGAGAAGAGAGAAAAGAGGATTAGAAAATAGCAATAATTTGCAATTCAATAATATCCATAATAATTTTCCAAGTTAAAATATTTGACTTAAATAGAAAAACAATTTAGAATAACAAGAAAACCCTAGAAGATGAAGAACTAAACTTTAACTAAAATAAATAACGCATGAGAAATAACAAAACTAAATATCGCACGAGAAATAACAAAACTAAATGACACATGAAAAATAGCTTGTTTAAACCTGGCTCTGATATTAATTTGATGCAACACGAAATTAGAAAGAAAGAATAGTTAGGGAGGAGAAGAGGAGAAATAGATTGTGAAGAGAATAGGAGGAAGAATTTAGAAAAAAAGAGGGGGGAGAAGGGAGAAGAAGCTCAGGAGAGAGAATGAGATTGGAAGATAGCAATCATTTACAATTCAATAATATTCATCATAATGTTCCAAGTTACAATACTTGACTTTAATAGAAGAACAATTTAGAATAACAAGAAAACCCTAGAAGATGAGTAGCTTGACCAAAATAAATGAAGCATGACAAATAAAAAAAATTAAATGACACATGACTAAATCAAATGATGTCCTCATAAGTTACATTGAGGTTTATCATGTTAATTCTGCTTTCATAACAGCCATTACCAAATTGTGACAAATAATGTAACGACTCAATAATAAATCATTTTGATGTGACTGTGTCATTTACATTGTGACTATCAGAGTGGTCTATCATTTCTCTTTGGAAAAACTTGCTCTTAAAATTGGTTAAGCCATGCTCATATATTTATTGGCATTAAGAGCTAGGGAGTAACAATCAGACGATCAAAAACTGAATGTCTTACATTTTAGGACTGTTAAGAAAAGTAATTCTGCCTGTAATTACTCAACTCTTACGTACCATTTAGTATGAGATGGACTTGTGAGTTTATAATCACATGACATTCTCTCTCCTTTAAGGCTGATTTTTAAGGGCGAGTTTTACCTGATGTGGATACCTTTTTGCCTTTAACACGTTTAATTTCTAAGACAAGCATATTCAATCTCTCTATACACTATAGTTTTACTATTTTTAGTTGGGGGACCCTCCTAATATTTTTGCTTTCTTTTTTTTTTTTTGCAGCTAATATTCTTGTCTGGAAAAAGATGGTAGTGAGTAATTTGGCCTTCTTACTCCAATCTATCAAAAATATTGATATGATGGCCTTCCTGAATGCTGAAGGTAGTTTTTGAATCACCTTTTTTGCTTGCTGTATTTGCTGTTGATAATTTGTTGAACAAGGCTTAGATTTGTATGAGAGAGAGAGAGAGGGAGTTTTAAAATTTGTTTCTTTCTAAAGTTTTGTTTTATGCATTGATGTTGCTGATTATTGTATTGATTTAATTTCCCAAGTATCAGTAGCTACAAAATCTTCGAAATTTTTATGACATTAAGGGCGAATCTTTCCTGTTGACATCTTTCCATAAACCACTTCTTATTTCACAATATCCTTGAAAAAAGAAAAAAATATGTTTCTTGATGAACAAGTGTGGGGACATTTTGACGGCAAGGATTGTGTGAGTGATGAAATTCCATAAAACAGGTGTGCTTTAGATTTTAATTTTTTTTTTATCGCATTTGCTTCTATCAACCGCTCTGTTCTAGTTTATTTTTCTCTTTTTTTCTCATGCCAAAATCATTGATAGTAGATCCTTACTTTCCCATTTCTTAATGACAAATTTTAGTGGGAAGCTGTTCGCCTTTATTTGTTCTGAAATTGACAACCCAGGAAAAAATACAAAAACCAAATATAGAACTGGAATTTAGAGATTAATGTTTTTCATCTTCTTTCGGAAAATTTTTCACATCTTCACGTCTGTTCTGTTATTTGTAAACAACCCAGAAAATTATCTAGGCTCTGAGGACAGCCATACTATGTGGACACTTAAAAAATGTGCTTGTTCAATTATATCATTTTGTTGTTCCATCCTATATATGTTTGATTCTTTTCCTCATTTTTTTTTTTTGGAACCACGATAGTTATTGTGCATTTTGGAGATACAACTTAGAAGAAAATCTAATTTTTAAGTGGCACGATAATATGGCGAGATGAGAAGCAACTAATAATTCGACAAAAAATATCATTTATTTATTATTAGAAATACATCAACTCCAGTGTTTCCTCGAGCCTCTCTAAAGTGGAAGGAGAACAAAAGGTGTATTCATTATAATGGGACCCTGCACTGTAATCAATGGAGGCGTGGCCTTGTTCTTATCCTACATTGCAAACAGATAAATTCATTCAATTATTGGTAATTGAGGTGGGGGCCCCACATCTTCTTCTTCCTCCTCTCAAGTACTTTCGAAGGACTGGTACTGGTCTTAACTCTCCACCCACTTGTAAGTTTTGTTGCCTCTGCTCCATATAATTTATTCTCAAGCATGATTGTGTCTAAAACCGCGTTAAGAAATAGGTTTTGTTTTTGTTGACGTTTGTTACTACTATTCTCTCAGGACAGTCCAATCTGAATTACTGCTTCTTTATGTCTTAGGACCCTCACATTCTTTGACAGCTATGATATAACCTAGAATGGTGGATGGATGATTAAGCCAAGTTGGCCAACGAAGTTGACTGTGTATTAGGAAAATGTCAAGAGGAGAAATAGAAAGATGAAGCTAGTCTGAAAGTCTAGTCCTTTACTCCTCCATGCACGTACTCCTACAAAATAATTGAAGGCTACTCCTCTGGTAGGTGTAGGCCCCCCCTCTCCAAGACACACGGTTCATTTTATTCAGCACAACCTTCTCCATTCAATTTGAAAGCTTGGAAATCTGGGTCACCCGAATCGTGAAAATCTACCAAAACCCACAAAGATATGAACTTTAGTGATAACGGTGGAATATTATTGTACACCATATACTCATTTTGCATGGGATGATTGAGGAAGTAGGGTTTTTGAAGAGTTGTGGAGTGGGGTTTGAGAAAATCAGAAAAAAAAAATTCTAAAACCCAGCCTGGTCTTCTTGCCTTGTGCCCACCCTGCTCTACATTTTTCATTGTTTCTCACAGATTGAAACTTGCTTTAGTTTTCAACTCAGAGGTGAATGCACGGCGTAGACATCATGAAAGGAAGCCATGGAATTGCATTAAGGATGGAGGTTAAGAGGAAGAAACAATGGAAAATGAAGGCTCCTCATACAGATCATGGAGATTAGGATGGGGAAGGGGGTGGGGTTACATTTGATGACAGGTGACACATAATTTGACTTTGACGTGATTCTGAATCTGTCGTTTACAATTCTCAACACATTCTCAAACTACCCTACCTCTCTGGCTCGCTCTATACCTGCTCTGGTTTGCATGACGCCATTGACGAGAAGAAGAAGAAGAACAAGAAGAAAGGATCTTGTGAGGTTCATTCTCCTTTGGGTTTCTTTTTTTTTCCTTCTCCTCGTCAACCTTAACCACGTGAAAGAAGCTTCTTCCTTTGCCGACCTTGTTTTGACTTTAGTTTGGTGTTTTCTCTCTCGGTTTTCTCGCTCATTCTTACCTGCATTGCTTCTCCGCGATTATCACTAAGGTTTTGGAAGAGCCCCCATTGTTTGAAGACTCCGATTGATTAGCGGTTGAACAACTGCTTTGACCGAAGCAATGCTTGCATTGATCTGGCCTATTTTCCTTCTTAGCTATGGAAGACGAGACTCCTCGTAAATCTAAAACTTCGAGTCTTCGCGGCTGGTTCAACAGAAAGCTGCCCAAGAAATCTACCCTTTCTCAATTCTATACATTTTCAGGTTAGATTTATTCGTAATTTTCGTCTAATGTAACTGCCTGCATTCTCTTCATGTTTGATTTCGTAATTGTTGCGGTTTCAATGGCAACTGTATTTTCTAGCAGCTAGAGATGAAGATGAAGATGAATATGAGGATTACGAGGATGAAGTTCTTGTTAGGTCGATGGACATGGCTCCTTACTCCGTAAGAAATGATTTCAGGTGAATTTCACTATCTGTCGATGCAGGCATTTGAAAATCTGAAGAATGTAATTGAAATCCTGAATAATGCAGAGTCTTTGTTGGAACCTGGAATGTTGCCGGAAGGTCTCCTATGGGAAGCCTGGTTGTAGATTTAGACGATTGGCTCAATCTTAAGGATGCTGCTGATATATATGTTCTTGGGTATGTAAACAAATTGAAGTGGTGAAATTTTTTGCATAGTCATATCTCGTAAACCATTTTATTGTTGTAGATTTCAGGAAATTGTTCCGTTGGTAACGAAAAATGTAATCGGAGTGGAAGATTCTAGTAAAGCCGCAGATTGGAACCTTCTAATAGGAAAAACTCTGAATGATAAGTATGGGTGTCCCTGGTTAACTCCTTTGGTGACTCCAGTCTCAGATGCAGACAATGGTGAGATTTCTGTATTTGGAAAAAGAAGCAGCATGAGAAAGATCCCATTTACAAAGCAGTCCATAACTCGCAATGGAAGATCAATGGCAGGTAGCAGGTATGTTCTGTTAGCGAGCAAGAAGATGGTGGGAGTGTTTATAAGTGTCTGGATTAGAAAGGAAATGCTCAGAAAGTACTGCATTTCGAATGTGAAAGTTTGCTCTGTTGCTTGTGGAATTATGGGTTATTTTGGAAACAAAGGGTCAGTTTCTGTCAGCATGTCCATTGAAGGAACAACCTTTTGTTTCATAGCTGCCCATTTAGCTTCAGGCGAGAAAGAAGGAGATGAACGGCAGAGAAATCGGCAAGTCTCCGAGATTTTTAAGCGAACATGCTTCAATCAATCAGTGGCATTTCCCAACAATTCTCCTCATCCTCTCACCATTGTGGGACATGAGTAAGTGACTTGAATCATTACTGGCATGATTGGTAAAACTAATAAACTTGACGAAACATTACTCATTCAATCTGTTTTGGAACAGTCAAATATTCTGGTTTGGGGATCTGAACTATAGGCTGTACTTAGAGGATAATTTTGCAAGACAGCTGATAAAAAAGAAAGACTGGGGAGCTCTGCAAGAGTTTGATCAACTTAGACAAGAGCAAATCAATGGAGTCTTCCAAGGTTGGAAGGAGGGAAACATACAATTTGCTCCAACCTACAAGTACTCTTCCTCAAATTGCAATCGCTACTCTGGCGGTTCTCTCAAAATAACAGGCGAGAAGCAAAGAACTCCAGCTTGGTATTATATGCTTCTATCTTTTTCATTACTATGGAAAAAAAGGTACAGGTTATAACAATAACTGATTGTGTTTTTTGCAGGTGTGACAGAATTTTATGGTTTGGAAAGGGAGTGAAGCAACTTTCATACATTCGCAGCGAAAGTAAGTTTTCAGATCACCGGCCCGTTTCCGCCCTCTTCTCGACGCAAATAGAAATGGTTAAGTCTGCTAATCCCAGAATTTTTACACTCGGCAAACTTCTTCCCGACACACCTACAATTCGCGGACAAACTGATGTAAGATTTATGAACTCCTGTCATTAATCAACTGGATTTTCTCAAAGTTGATAATTTGAGAACTATTTGATGCAGGAGACGAACAATGCAGATAAAGAAAGCAAATCTTCGTTGATGTCATTGATGTTACAGGATAGAGAAGCATCTTCATCACCTAAAAATGAGCAAACAAAAGGTTGATGAAAAGTTGTTTCGTTATGCAAAAGCCTTTTCTTCTAGGTCATAATTTAGAACAGCTTCATATATAAGATTCTTGTTTTTAGAAACAAAATAGTTGTATCAAAGGATTTGGATACGGATTGATGTGAGAGTATATATGTAAAAGCATTGTTCATCTGCTGTAGATGTTAGTGAATTTTATTATGGGAACTTACAAGAATGTGAATGATGAAAAACCACAAATTATGAATTTTTTCTTGGGAATATGTGATGCTGGCGAAGGAATCATCCGATAGTTCAGAGGTTATGTTTGAATCTCAAAATTTATTATATTTTGATTTTGAAATAGTAATTTTTTCTTACTGTATATTTTATTTTTTTTACTCGTTACGTAAATTTCGGTAATTTTTTTGTCATTTTCTTTCTTAAAATTATCAGGAAAGTTTTACGTTGCGACAACAAATATAATTAATCATAAAACCATTGAATAATAATCCAAAGACAATTAAGCGACCGGTACTTCAAAACGTGTTATAACTATCGATAAACACTGCTATCGGATCTCTTAAAAGTTCAATTTTTAATACTAGATTAAAATTTCATGATCTAGATTTGCAACTGTAGGCATATATACGAGTAATGGAAAAAGAAACAGCTTCTTCAACTTCAGAAATCTTATTGTTTAATATTTGAGTGTATAATCAATTTTAAATACTTTTTAGTTATCTGAATTAAATAATCAACTGTTTTAATCACCTGACTTATATTCGCACTCAACTTTCCAAAAATAATATTAAAATAAATGTGCTGGATTTACAAATTTCATTTAATTTTTTTTATAAGTATTTTAATTGACTGATTTTTTGTTCATTAACAATTTTTTTTTTAATCTACACCATCCATTCATAAGTCAAAAATACATTATTGAAGACTCTTATTTTAAAATAAATTAATTGTAAGTTATTTATTTATTTATTATAAAAACAACGACGTCGATATCAATCATTTTACTCCAATAAGTTTTTTAGCTGACATAATTAAATGATACGATTAAAATTATTGTGAGTAATATTACGTTTGTTCTCTTATTTTACTTTTCAAATATATTTGCTAACATGTCAAACAATAATTTGTGCAATTAATGTAACAAATTAATTATTTATAATATATTATATTAACAGCATCTATTATTGTTTGATACGTCATCAAGTATATTCATAAGGTAAACGTAGAATTATTCAAAAACTATTCCACTACTTTTTTTATAATATTTATTAGCAGAAATAGATTAAATGATAATTAAAAAGACATGAAAGTTTTAATGAAAAAATTGAAACCCAAAACTACTCTTAAACACCAGTAGAGTTACTCAGTGGCTTTAGCAAGAGAGGTATTGAGATTGGGATGTAATTGTAGAGCAAACTAGGAACGTGGAAATCCACTTAGAAAAAAGAAAGGCTTTTTGAAAAGGCTACCGAGGTGGCTGGCTATCTAGATAGATAGTGTCCTATTGTGTGCATAATTGAACGAACCTCTATTCACTCTCCAACCATATCTTTCCTTCTTGAATTGACTACTCTTTAACCCAAAACATCCTACTCCTTAACCCACTTCTTTTACCTTCAATCTTGTTGAAAATAGGTATTGTGAGCATAAGAACGATTGCAAATGTAACCAATTTTAAGAGATTTCGTAGTACCAAATCATTTGAGAGAGGTGAAAGAAATTAATAAAATATGTTTTGAGATAAACTTTTGAGAACATACCTACGCGGGTTTTGGCCCAAAACTCGTAGATACCTCTCACTGTCTCACTCATGCACGAACACAACATAACAACAATAATAACAAGACTAACATTTCAATGATAAAGACATCCATCCAGACCAAGTGTAATGGCATGTATATGTTCAACAAGATTGGAAAAAAAAAGAGAGCTTTTTGAGTTGAATAGTGAAGGCACTAGGAAGCATGCATAAATGTAGATGTAGTAGTTGAATCCTCATCACAATCCCAACTAGCAGAAGTGTTTTCATTGTGTTTCCTTTAAAAGTTTTGATTAAGTTGGCTAATCTCAACTATATTATGACATTTAATCATCTCCTCCTTTCAAATCTCCATTAGGGTTTGTCTACTCTCCTCTTTGTACTTTCACCATTCATTCATCTTCTACCCCGAAAACCCGACATTGGTTGATGATTTCAACTACATTAATCTTTCTCTAGTTTGACCCTTGAATTGTTTGTTTGCAGGTGGATTACGCAAGTGATTTGAGCCATTTTGTTTATGTGAAAGCAAAAACCTAAATGGCCATGCACAATTTCACATTGTTTGGAACAACGAAAATTGAATGGTTTGTAAGTAGAATTCTAATCTCTACTTAATTTATTGTGTTTTGGACTAATATCATGAACAAATTTGTCACTTCATTGTTAGCGCCGACTAACAGATAGATATGGATGGGCGATTAAAAATCTTTTAAATTAAATTAATGACAATTATTATCCCTAATTACAGTTTGAGATTGTCACTTCATGATTACATTTATTTTTCTTAAATCAAAATGTTTCATGTACCATATTTCTAACACAAGTCATGATGAGGAGGTATCACCGAGGGGCTTCTCTTCTAGGGCATACTTTTCTTCTTTGACCTACTTTTCATTATGGAGAAAGCGACTCAGGAGTGAATCAGAGAGAAGAGAGAAGTGGAGATGGAATTTTGCCGAAACAGTGAAAGATTGACGCTTCTGATGCACAGCATTGCAACAAAGGATCTTCGTGGCTTGGTCAAATTTTCTACCTGTTTCGTGGTTCTAGGCTTTTCAATCTATGAGAAATACCAAAGATCTTCGAGAGTAAGTCGGATTCATACCCCTTTTACCTTATTTTGTGTTCAAATTTCAGGAATTTTGATGGAAATCTGAATTAAAGATAGAAAACTCGACATTGGTGTACAAAAATTAAATAACATTGATGTGGCCGAGAAATTAGAGATACTCGGGTTTTCTTGCAAAAAATAGTGATAAATTGACTCATGGAGCAGTATTCTTCAACTTCAATCGTCTCCCTAACAGATAAATCCCGAACCCGTGCTTACCAAAGCACGCTGCAACTCGAGAATTTTGAAGGCAACTAAAGAAGCTCACTTAGTTATGCAACTAACCGATCTACATTTACGCTAAAGTGCTGCTCCTTCCCTTGCGAATATTTGAGTCTTTATTCTTGAACCAAAGCCTACCTTCTCATATTTCTAAACTTGCAATTGTTTATCTCGAGAGACTTATGTTATTATACTTAAATTTTTCCTCTACGCTTGTTAATTGTGGAAACAAAAAGGATGACGTCTTTAAAGAGCTAAACAAAGTTCGATTGACACTAGTAAAATTAATCAACGAAAATGGTGTCACCGGTGAAGAGTCATTGTAAGGTTCAATTAACATATAGAAGCTTAATCACTTAAAACCAAAATGGTTAATAGTGAAAAAAGAGCATTAGAACTTAAAGTTTGTCAAATCTCTCTCCCTTCTCTCTATATTATATTATTTTATTTACATATTAGATTTGATTTATTTAATTAAAGTTAAATATGATTTTTAATCGCAAGAAAATGATGGTAAAACAAAGGCAAAAAATCCAGCCATATTTGGGGGATATACACATGGGTAGGAGTAATTATGGATTAGATACTTCAACCTTAATTAACATTTGAGGTATTTATGGAATAGATACTTATACTATTCTTTTCAACAAATTGAATATCAAAGATATTAGTAATTTAGATTTATCTGTTAAATCTAGTGCGTAAATACCATGTTTTCTATTCAATTGCGTATTTTAATTCAATTTTTTAAAACTACGGCTATTTCTAATATAATTTCGAACTTTTGTTCTCTCAACGCATGATGAAATGAAAACATTATACATACACAATGGATTTAACGGAAAAAGACAAAAAGGTTTAAATTCTTAATATTTGAAAGATTGAAGTTCGATTACTTTAAGGTCTAATTTATAAGTTATCCTAAATATTAGAGTCTAAATTGCAATTTACCCAAATAATTTTTTGAGAAATATCTCGTATCATTTAAGAAGTTCAACTTCTATAGTAATAATTAAGAGATTTTTTTATTAAATCTTAAAGAATGATAATTTTTAATAATAATATTCAATGAATATCTTTAATAATAATATTTGAGAATAGACTATAAAAACTATTTGATTTATTTTGATCTGACGGTTAAGAATAATTTGATTCTAGGAAGAAAATTAAATTTCTTCTTTAGTAAAGTCCGAAACAATGATTTTTTTGTTGATAAATCGTCGTTAAAATTCAAAATTAAATAAATCATTAAAAGAAATTCAAATTTTCCATCCTTTCAAACTTAGGTAGACATTGTCTATGTTTGTAATCACTAGATGCAGGACAAACTCATGTCAAGTGGGATACGATACTAAAGTTTTAAAATGGCTTTAATCTTTCGTTGGGAACCGTCAACTAAGACTTTGATCAGGTACTTAGATTCTCTTCGAGAGTCGAATCGTTCTTCTCAGATTTCATCGCGATTACAGAATGTGCGCGTATTTTTCTATTTTTGGCGTCAGAAAATTTGTCGGGGGAATGTAGGGTTTGGGTGCAGTTGGGAGAAGAAGATAAATGGAAGGTGGAGAGGTTGAATAGAATCCAGTTAAAGTGGTGTAGTTGCGGGGTTTTGAGTTGAGAAAGGAACAAGACGAGGGCTATGAGCATCAGATTCCCAAACCTCCACCATAGCTTTTCACCTACAAACCCGGAGGAATTCGATGTCGTTTTATGCAGGGTCCCTTCTTAATGCTTTACAAAAAAAAAAAAAAAAAGGGTTTACGCATGCGCTTTGATAAATGTTTAAAATGATGGACAAAATGATCATTTATTTCGTATTTGTCTCAAGTTTGAACAAAAGGAGAACAAAAATTATGGCAAATTCTCGGTTCAATCAGCGTAATAGCATTCACTTTGAGCTCAAATTCTCGTAATTTTATTTTCGAGTTTGATTAAAAAATAGTTTGTACTAGATGAAAAGAAGAACTCTATTTAAACTTTTTCATCTTCACTTTTTTTAAATGTTGTAAGACTATATAATTCTAGTAATATTAGTTGAACCAGCTCAATCATCTAATTTTATGTCGTTTTTGCCGTTACATGATAGACTTGCAAGCGTCGTCATGTAAGGTACGAACCCGAGCTATATATATCAGCTTGAAGAAATGGAAATTCATAGTAGATAATGGGAAATGTAAGCTGTAACCTCTCAGTATTTGTGTTTGCTGCCCAGCTATAACCAACTAAACTAAGAAATAAAAAGAAGATTGAAATAAGTCAGGAAAACCACTAAACGTTGTACTTCTATAAAACTCTTGAACTCAATAATGAGAGTCTGATTTGTCTTGAACGGGGTTCTCTTAATTTCTTTCAACACATTGATGAACCAACTTGGAAAATCTAGTACAAATGTTCGATAAAGTTCTACCGGGATAACAAAAAAAAAAAAAACGGGTCGATAGGCCCTAGTATAACACATCATAAACTGTATTTATTTTATATTTTTGTCACGTGTTTCCCAAATTTTATAATATGATGTATATGAAGTCTTGTTTGTAATTTGATTTATTCATAGTAAATTCATTTGGTTTATAAATTCTCATCCGTAATTTAATTTTCTCGTCCTAAATTTTTGTTACTTAAAATTTTTTTAATTATTGGAAATAAAAAAGGTTTTGTGCGGAATTCGGTGCAAAATCCCATTTCCAAGAAAAAGTTAATGCAAACTTGGTTTTATTGCATTTATAGATTGGAGACTCAACCGTCCGAGACATGAAAGAATAATAGAAAAATCATACAAGTTAAGATGAAACACGACATATGCATTAATGCTGTTTGTGTTTGAAAGACGAGAGTAGCAAAAGCTAAGAAGATGAAGAGGTTATGGACACTTATAATAACAAACTCTTGTTTATTTTAGAAAGAAAGGAGAAAATTTCGTAGAAAATGATGAGTTTTGTTAGAGTTTCGCACGTTTTTTGTTTCTGGGTCTTAATTCAAAATGCATTTTGTTAGGATGAAACGATATCTTCCATCTTTCTCTACCAAGTTATGATGTGTTATTAGGTAAAATATTGGTTAGGGTTTCGGTCATTCTCAAAGATCACCTCGATCGGAATAGAAGTTAAAAAGATTAAGAAAAATGTAAAGTTAAAAATAAAATAATCGTTAAATTAGGTGGTAACAAACTAGCTTTTAAAATAAATTCGTTAACAAACTAATTTTTAGACTATTCTCTGTTAACAAATTTATCATTTCTGTTAGATTTTCTTCTAAAATTGAAGGCGAACGTTCAAAATTGCGTGCGAAAGGAGAAAAATATCTAGGAAGTAGACTTTTGAGGTTCACAACGACGTCCACGAATGAAAAAATGGGAAAAATATCTCGTGAGAGAACTTTCCGAGTTCAATGCATACCCCCAAAACATAGAAGAGCGGAGAAATATGCAGGGGAAATAGAGTTTGCTTCAAAAAATACATCGGAGCCAACAACTTACAAAAGCAAACTGGTGACCGGTCCAGCCGTGGGCTCTCAATTGTAACGAAAAGGAAAAGAGTGAAACGTGGCTTATTTCGAGCAACGTATGGGGGTATGGGCATTTAAAGAATTACACAGTTTCCATTGCAGATGAGCTCCAATTTCATTATTTCGAGGATTACTTTATTGAGATATTTAAGTGCCTCTCATCCTTTCTAACAATGGGTATAGCCCCAGCTGATGGCTTCTCCTGGAAATGAGACAAAATACAACAATATGTGTTCTCTGCACAGATAGCAGGCACCCTCAAAATGCTCCACTTTGATGTTATTTTCTCAATTATTGAAAATGATCTAGACTTGCAAAGATTCCCAACTGGACGTGTCTGTATGGAGGGACTTGTTCTACAAATGATTACATCTACAGAAAAAGCCAACTTGTCAAGATAGCTCAACCGAGAAGGAAGGAGGAAGAACGAACTAAGATTTTGTTAATCGTAAAGGTTCTCTGTCCGATCTCTTTTGTACTAAAAGAAAATTGATATCAGGAACCAAAAGATGAGTAAATCAGATTGAAAATAAGAAACTAGACTGGACGGGATGTTTGCTGAGTTTTAGCACTGGCGAGTAGTAGTTTTGAGGATTGGAAAAGAGGGGTGTAGGTCCACAGATCGTCATGAATGACGTTAATGGCAAAGTGGTTTTAAAATCAGCCATCGATGGCTCAGTTTATTAACGAAGACTCGTCCACACAATATCACCTATGTTTTCACCAATGATATGATTTTACCCCCCATTAAAGAACACCCAAAAATGCAGAAAACTATGCATATTTTTGTTTGTGTATATATATGAACTCTCGCCTCGTTTAGTACTTGTTCAGGGTTTTACTTGGAAGGGCCAAGGACACGCCGTGCTGGTAGACGAGTTAGTGAAGCGAATAACTTTCTCTTCTTCTTGTTTGGTTGCCGAGAAAGAGGAGAGAAAATGGGTGGGAAAAAAGACGAAGGATCAGGGAGAAAGAGAAAAATGGGTGGGTGTTTGAGGTCCATTTTCATGCATGCAGACAGTGTGGATAATTGGTTGATGGGTTTAGGGTTGGTCGGAGCTGTCGGCGATGGAATGACTACTCCTTTGATCTTACTCGTTACTACCCGTTTGATGAACAATATTGGCAATACTTCTTTCTCCTCCATTCAAGTTTCTAGTTTTCTGCTTAGTATAAGCGATGTATTCTCTCTCTCTCTCTCTCTCTCTCTCTCTAGAACACAATGCACAGAGAAACAGAAAGCTAAATTGCGGTTTGTTTTTGTGGTCGACAGAATTCGGTGGCTCTACTATACGTGGCTGGTGGGTCATTTGTTGCATGTTTTCTAGGTGGGTTTTCTTGATTTTCTTTCCGGATTGAATTGTTACCATTTTTATTCTTTTTTTTTTTTTGTGGATGTCTTCAGAAGGATATTGTTGGACAAGAACTGGTGAAAGACAAGCCGCACGAATGAGGGCAAGATACTTGAAAGCTGTGCTCCGACAGGACGTCGGCTACTTTGATTTGCATAAAACAAGCACCTCCGAAGTCATTTCCAGCGTCTCCAACGACAGTCTCATAATTCAAGATGTTCTAAGCGAAAAGGTCAAGCAGTCTTTGATTCAGCCACTTTATTTAAAACATGACTAATAAGGTTTTTGTAGATGGGTTTAGAAAGAATTTGAGGATAAATTGTTGTAATACAGTAACTGATTTGAATTGGGATTACCAGATTCCAAACTTGGTGGTGAATTTCGCCATGTTCGTCGGGAGCTTCTTAGCAGCTACTGCGCTGCTGTGGAGATTAGCTGTGGTGGGTGTTCCATTTGTGGTGCTTTTAGTGATTCCTGGTTTGATATATGGAAGGACATTGATGGGATTAGCGGGAAAGATAAGGGAAGAGTATGACAAGGCAGGATTTATTGCAGAGCAGAGTGTGTCTTCGATTAGAACAGTCTATTCGTATGTAGGAGAAAGTAGAATAATATCAGAATTCTCGTCTGCCTTACAAGGGTGTGTTGAGTTAGGGTTGAGGCAGGGGTTGGCTAAAGGTTTGGCTATTGGTAGTAATGGCGTCGTTTTTGCTATTTGGTCTTTCTTAGCTTGGTATGGCAGTAGAATGGTCATGTTCCATGGCGCTCAAGGAGGAACTGTTTTCGTTGTTGGAGCCGCCATTGCTGTGGGTGGATTGTAAGCTCCTCTCTCTCTCTCTCTCTCTCTCTCTCTCTCTCTCTCTCTCTCTCTCATTCTTGCTCTATGTATAGATGCTACTTACAACAACTATACCATGAATTAAATGATAGATCCTTGGGATCAGGCTTATCCAACTTGAAATACTTGTCGGAAGCATGTTCCGCCGGAGAACGCATGATGGAGGTGATAAAGAGAGTTCCGACGATCGATTCATACAACATGGAGGGTAAAATCCTAGAAAATGTTATTGGCATGGTAGAGTTTAAAAGCGTTAAATTCGCTTACCCTTCCAGGCCTGAAACCATCATATTCAGAGATTTCCGGCTAAAAGTCAAAGCGGGTAAGACGGTGGCGCTGGTGGGTGGAAGTGGGTCGGGGAAATCAACGGTGCTAGCACTCCTGCAGAGATTTTATGATCCACTGGCCGGGGAGATTCTCCTGGACGGAGTGGCCATTAATAAGCTTCGCCTAAAGTGGCTGAGATCGCAGATGGGCGTGGTCAGCCAAGAGCCTGCACTTTTTGCGACGAGTATTAAAGAAAACATACTGTTCGGAAAAGAGGAGGCCACGGCGGAAGAGATAGTTGAGGCGGCGAAAGCTTCAAATGCTCATGATTTCATCTGCCAGCTGCCGCAGGGATATGACACACAGGTTGGTGAGGGGGGAGTACAGATGTCAGGAGGACAGAAGCAAAGGATCGCCATTGCCAGAGCTCTGGTCAGAAATCCTAAGCTCCTCCTCCTCGACGAAGCCACCAGCGCTTTAGACTCTGAATCTGAACGCGTTGTCCAAGCAGCTCTCGACGACGCCGCTCTTAATCGGACCACTATCATCATCGCCCACCGATTGTCCACCATCCGCCACGCTGACCTCATTGCCGTCGTACACAACGGCAAGATCACTGAATCCGGCAACCATAACGAGCTCATCGAAATCCAAGACGGCCTCTACGCCTCCTTCATCCACCTTCAACAAATAGAGAGAGAAAACCCTCCACAACAATCAACCCATCTTTCATCTTCCTCGTCAAACATACCCATTAATAACAGGATTTCTCAGAGCCGCCGGTCCATTTCTTCTGACTTGTCAGGGACAGGGAATTTCTCATCACCCCAAGACGAAGACAATTCCGACGTACCATCGTTTCGAAGATTGATTGCTCTAAATCTGCCAGAGTGGAAGCATGCAAGCATTGGATTTATGAGCGCGGTTTTATTCGGGGCAGTTCAACCAGTCTATGCATTCGCAATGGGGTCGATGATATCAGTTTATTTTCTGACAAACAATCAAGAGATTGAGTCAAAGACAACGACATATTCACTGTGTTTTCTTGGACTGGCTGTTTTCTCGCTGCTCATCAATCTCTGCCAGCATTATAGTTTTGCATGCATGGGAGAAAGCTTAACGAAGAGGGTTAGAGAGAGAATGCTTTCAAAGATTCTCACTTTCGAAGTCGGGTGGTTTGATAAAGACGACAACTCTAGTGCTGCCATTTGCTCTAGGCTTGCCAAAGATGCCAATGTGGTACGTCCTTTCCCAATATTTGAAAGGATCTTAAAAATCGATGAACTTAAACTCATTTATTTTGTGCAACTGGCAGGTAAGATCGTTGGTCGGAGATAGGATGGCTCTGATCGTACAAACCTTATCAGCAGTAACCATAGCCTGCACCTTGGGCCTAGTGATTTCATGGAGACTCGCCACTGTTATGATAGCGGTCCAACCTCTCATCATCGTCTGCTATTACACTCGTCGAGTCCTTCTCAGAGCAATGTCAACCAAAGCCATTAAAGCGCAAGATCAAACCACCAAGCTCGCCGCCGAGGCTGTCTCCAATCTCCGAATAGTCACCGCCTTCTCATCTCAGCGTCGGATCCTCAAGATGCTCCACAAGGCTCAGGAGGGTCCTCGCAGGGAGAGCGTTCGACAGTCGTGGTTCGCCGGCCTCGGCCTCGGGTGTTCTCAGGCACTCACTTGTTGCAGTTGGGCCCTAAGCTTTTGGTACGGCGGAAAACTCATCGCCACCGGTTACATTTCCCCCAAATCTCTCTTCGAAACGTTTATGATATTGGTGAGCACCGGCCGCGTCATTGCTGACGCCGGCAGCATGACCTCCGACCTCGCCAAAGGGTCCGACGCGGTCGGTTCAGTTTTCGCCGTTCTCGATAGACGCACCAAAGTAGAACCCGAAGATCCGGAAGGTTACCGACCCGATAAGTTGACTGGAAAAATCGAACTATCAAAAGTGGACTTTTCATACCCAGCACGCCCGGCGGCGATGATCTTCAACAACTTTTCCATCACCATAGAAGCCGGAAGGTCAACGGCTCTAGTTGGTCAAAGCGGGTCCGGGAAATCAACCATCATAGGGCTGATTGAGAGATTCTACGACCCGATCCGAGGGTCCGTAAAAATCGATGGCCGTGATATAAGATCGTATCACTTAAGATCGCTGAGACGACACATAGCGCTCGTCAGTCAGGAGCCGACTTTAATCGCCGGGACCATAAAAGAAAACATCGAATTCGGAGCGTCCGACACAGCCAACGAATCGGAGATCATATCGGCGGCGAGAGCTGCCAACGCACACGATTTCATCTCGAGGCTGAAGGACGGGTACGAGACGTGGTGCGGGGCGAGAGGAGTGCAGCTCTCCGGCGGGCAGAAACAACGCATAGCGATTGCGCGGGCCATAATAAAAAACCCGGACGTGCTACTGCTAGACGAGGCGACGAGCGCGTTGGATAGCGAGACGGAGAAGGCGGTGCAGGAGGCGGTGGAGAGGGTGATGGTGGGGAGGACGAGCGTGGTGGTGGCGCATCGGCTGAGCAGCATACAGCACTGTGATGAGATAGTAGTGTTGGAGAAGGGGAGGGTGGTGGAGAATGGGACCCACTTTTCATTGCTTGCAAAGGGTCCCACCAGTGCTTATTATTCGCTGGTTAGTCTCCAAGCTGGACCCACATCTGCCGTCGACTTTATTAAATAAATATCTTCTACTTAACTAAATTTAATCTAATTAATTAATTAGTTAATTTAGTCAAATTAATTGATAATTATCAACTTTTTGTAATGGTATTTGGACTCATGATTCCTTTCTTATTCCAATGTATTAAAATAATTGATGAAATATAAAATAATAATTATATTATTTCTATCAATTATTATTTCAACGATTATTTTAAAAAAATAAAATAAAATAATAATTATGTCATTAATTTTTTTATGAATGACATGTTTCTCTCTTTGGTAGCAACTAGCTGGTTAGCAAACTTACTCGATCAACTCTAAGTTGAGAATCTAAGCTAACATAGTATTTTTGATTGTTTTTAGTACAATATTAAATTTCACTTATAAATTATATTTTTTTTAATTATTTTAAATAATACGTATTCTTGTGGTATTAACTGTACCTCAATTTTAAGAAAAAGGAAGCGAGTAGAGACGAGTGAACAGTCAGAGAAGAGTTAAAAGTGAGAAGCAATAGTCATTAGAAGCTTAACAATTAAGCTTAAGTTATTAAAAAAAGGAGTGATAGTTGCAGTGGTGTCTTTGGAATGGAGAGGGACAGCAGTAGCGTAAAAGGTTTTAGAGAGAGAAACTGGGTCTTAATCATCCTTTGTCGTTGAACTAGAGAGAGAGAGGGAGAGTGAGTGACTCCATCATTTAGAGAGAGGCGAGAGAAACTCAGAATTGAGTTTGCTTTTTGGCACATGGAATATGTAAAGCAGAGGCTCGTATTATGGAACGAATGGAAATTAATTACGTAGTAAAACGTTGGATAATTACAAAAAAGCTTTGAAATTTTAATCAAATAATTCACAATATCTTCGTCCCTGTTTGATCGGGTTTGATTTCGGAAAGGCAATGAATCTGAAGAAACCATCGTCTCTTACTCTCTCACCGCCATTTTCTGTTAACAATCACTGTCCGTCGACTCGGTCCACACTTGATACGTTTTTCTCGGTTTTCTCGATTGATTTTGTTGAGAAATACCCAATATCCGATTTGTTTCGCCGGAAATCATGGCGCTTTTGCGACGTCTTTTCAAGGTTTTTGATTGACTGTCTTTACGTATTTTTCAGTGAAGGAAGGACTGCTACTCGTTAGAAAATGGAGTTTCAAGAAGGATTAATGAGGTTCGTTATTGATAAATCTATGTACAATAAATGGGTTTTTGAGAAGAACAGAGAAAAAGCAGACGCTGTTACAGAACAAAAAGCTAGTCCCGGACGAAAATGGAGGATCTTTCGAAGGTCTTCGTCGAAACCGTCTAAGCTATTGATAGAACAGGCACCCACGGAGTTCCTCTGCCCTATTACTGGAGTTTTAATGGCAGAGCCTGTTATCGTCTCGTCCGGTCATACTTTCGAAGCTGTCTGCGTTCAAGTATGTGAAGGTCTCAATTTTACTCCCAAACTTTCAAATGGTTCCGTTCCAGATTTCTCCACTGTAATCTGTAATGTCGCTCTCAAATCCGCCATTTTAAACTGGTGCAAGAATTCTTCCATGGACCCTCCGAAAGCACTTGACTTCAGCTCCGCCAAAGAGCTTGTCTGCTCGTTAATGGCGTCGCAAAATCAAAACTCAATTTTCCAAAGAGAAAGCGAGGAGGAACCCATTCAAGGAGTTGCAGAGAATCAATTCTACTCTATCTCGGATGAATCTGTAGACATGTTGACATCTACGCCGCCCCTGGCCCTCAAGACTCGGCCCAGTTGCTGCTCGTCATCTTCTTCATCAGATATCGAAACCCCAATTCCAAATTCCCTGGAAGAGGAAGTGATAATGGCGAAGATCCAGAGCCCACAAATCATTGAAATCGAAGAGTCTCTGATTTTTCTTCGGAAGATGACGAGAACCAGAGAGGAGTGTAGGGCCCAGCTCTGCACTTTCAGATTGCTATCAGCCCTAAAACCTTTGATCCTCTCTCGCTACACCGCCATACAAGTGAACGCAGTTGCAGCTGTGGTGAACCTCTCGTTGGAGAAGACGAACAAGGTGAAGATGGTCCGATCAGGATTAGTTCCCAATCTGATTGACGCGTTGAAGGGAGGATTCCCCGAGGCGCAGGAGCACGCTGCCGGTGCCCTTTTCAGCTTAGCTCTTGACGATGTTAACAAAACAGCCATTGGAGTGCTCGGAGCTTTACCTCCGCTGATCCGCAGCCTCCTATCCGAAAGCAAGCGGACTCGGCACGACTCGGTTCTCGCGCTCTACCATCTCTCACTCGTTCAGAGCAATAGGTCGAAGCTCGTCAAGCTCGGGGCCGTTAGTGCGTTCCTAGGGTTGGTTCAGTCGGGCCACATGACTGGTCGAGTGCTGATGATTCTGGCTAACTTGGCTTCGTGCGTAGATGGGCGGGCTGCATTGTTGGATTCGGGTGCGGTGGGGTGTTTAGTTGGGATATTGAGAAGTGAATTGGATAGCGAGTCAACTCGGGCGAGCTGTGTGGAAGTGTTGTACGGACTGAGTGACGGTGGATTAAGGTTCAAGGGCTTGGCAAAGGCCGCGGGAGCAGTGGAGGTATTGATGGATGTGGAGAAGAAGGGTGGCAGCCGGGGAAGAGAGAAGGCCAGGAGGATAATGGAGATGGTGAAAGAAAGAGGGGAGGAGGAGGATTTTGACTGGGAGAATTTGCTTGACCCAGGGTTGGAGGCTCGGATTCGCTCTCGACTCGGTGGTGGGGAGGTAGGGTAGAAGCTGCTGGCCGGCACGAACTCGTCTGAGTTTTGACCTGATTGTTTTCAATGGATTTGGCTTTGTACTGTGAATATCATTCCATTATTTTGTTCTTAACTAAGGTTGAATTTGTTAGTCTTACCTGGTCGTGACAATAGTGGTGGTATTCTACCAAAAATAATATATGTTGATGGTAAGTTAGGTATAACATAATAAGTATAATAACTCATACCTGACCTGATTAATGTTTGTTCGTTGTTATCCCTAGTTGATAAGTCATTTATGCAGTGTTCCCGAGTGAGTATGATGATCTATTGTGTTCTTTCTGGTTGATTGACTTTTTCTCTTCTCTCTATGAGGCTCTGTCGGTGTTATTGGAGCCTTTCCTTATGATGTGATTTGAAAGATCTTTTAGTGACCTCTTTTTTCACTGTTCATCTGGTTTTATACGATCATATTATTGATGTGGGTCTATTTTTATTACCATACTTTATTTTTAAAGTTAGCCTCATCAATCGTTTTAAAACATGTGCATTGATTTTAAGCTGATATGTATAATGTGATAAGTGATAAGTATAATATCTAATACTAGGTTTGTCACTTACTCCAATGACTACTCTCTCTACATATAAGGAAAAAAGTAATCGAATCAGCGTCTGTTTTCTTTTGTGTTACCTCATTTTATTTCTGTTAAATTTGAATATGTAAAAACATATTTCAAACTGCACCGTACATTGAGCATTTCTTCTTATTGCTTGTATTCTTATATTTGTCATTGCGAGAGGTCATGAATTGGTGATCAAATTTCCGCACAAAGCCTTAAGTTAGACGGTAAACCTCCCCGAAGTTGATCGTTTAGTCTGACATTTCTGTTAGGTACTCTCTCGGATCGTGACAAAGTCGGTTCCAATCCTGTCACGTTTTTGTTCATTTGGAAAACAAGTTCTGAAATTGGATTGAAATCAGTGGTGTTTATATGGGTTTAGTCACACAAGAAATTAATACTTTAGTGTTATCACAACTAGGCTTTTCAAATAATACATTCTCTCTTCTTTCTCCAAAATCTAACCAAATGGCTACACAAAAACATCCTCTGCATCTTCAAAACTCAAACTCAAGGTTTGTAGCTTGAAGCCCGAACCTTGTATGGTTTCGATCAAACTCGAAGCCACCCCTGTTGCTTGTACTGTTGTTTGTTTCGTCAACTGAAATGCGGAAAACCACCAAAATTTTTAGTGGTAATTCATAAAAAGGTCTGTCGATATATTATATGACCATCACGGCTATATTTGATGCAGGCAAGACTTGATAATGCAGATCCCAGAGTGTTCTCACGGCCATACTCGAAAACTTAACAAGCAATTACAGAGTGAGGTCCAACTAAATTTTACAGAGAAGATTTTTAATCTAATGCATCAAACCAAATTTGATGCCGGTGAGAATTCATGCAAACTATTTATGGTAGCAGATATACATACCTCAACAGATGCAATACCCTCTACAACTTGAACTTTAAGATTGGTTATATCCTCCTGTCCCTAGAAGCAATACAAAAATGCAGGATAAATTTGTGTTTTGGTTGCACCACCATCCAACCTTATCATAATAATTTGACTTTTCTTTGGAGAATTTTTTAAAACTTACAATCAAATTGAAACTTTCTATTTCAGTTCAGTTACGTGCTTTGCATAAATTTCAGTCTTTATGCATAAATGTATTACAAGTCTTATAAATATTGAGCTAAACCAACAAAAGGCTCATCCAAATTTGATCATACAAGTACCACTGAGAAACATTCAAATCATATCATTATCACACAAATCTTCAAAATCTTTATTGCTAAGATGGGATTAGGGGATTCAGTTTTAAACTAGAAATGCAAATGTTGTTTCAAAATATGAAAATGAACATGCTCTGAGACCAATTAATTAGAAATAAAAGGAAACTGGACTTTAGAGAGGAAAAATAAATACAGAGAAAGTCTAATTTACTTGACTTTACCTCTTTGGTACCCTTGGGGCTTCCTTAAAAACTAAAATTTACATAATATATGAGTTTTGTTCATACATGCATAACACTATATATGAACTTCTCAAATCAATGCACTCAAAAAAGTAGATGAATTGTTATTCTTGACATAACTTTTCAAACATGCATGAACTAATAAAAAGAGACCAACTAAAATACACATTCTTTTATTTTCAACTAGCGATCAAGCTTGGAGATTTTTTGTATTTCATGAATAATCTACTCGTTTTCAAATGTGCAGCAATGGTTCATGCATCATCTCTACAATTAAAGAAAGCATTGCAGACTTAGAGCTGCAATACATAGCAATAATAGGAAGTTCATCCGGTCTACTAACTAAGTATGATCAAATGATTTAATGAGGATGACATAAAAATTGACCGGTATTCAAAATTGAGCGACAATCTGGAAATGAAAATTAACAAGAACAGATGACGAATCCAAAAAAATAAAGACGGTCGAGGATACCTGGAGGGCATTAGTGACAGTAGGAATACCTGATTCACTCATCGTTCCTTCTGCCTTCATCAACAAAAATTGTAGATATATAACGAAAAAATCATGAGTACCGTATCAGACTTATGATTGCTCAACTGAGAGGAAAAAGAGAGGGAAGTACCTGAAAAAGCATAGTGAGAGTGTCGGAAGGTGAAACTTGAACCGTCACGGATGGCTGATCAAACGAAGATGGCGCGTCTTCCACTTCTTCTTGTTGGGCGGGATAAAGGGCTTCTTCTTCAACGGCCTTAATGGACGTCAATCGACGGGGCTTCTCGGCATTCACAGTTGAACGTCTGAAAGAGGAGGAAAAGCGATGGACATGGAGACGGAGGGGTCCAAATGGAAGTGCAGGAGAGGAAGTGAGGAGTGAAGAAGACAGATTGGTTGTGGAAATGGAGAGAGAAGAAAAATCAGGAAATGCTGGGAGCGTCGCCATTGCTCTGCTCCACCTCCGTCCGTTTTGGGTAAGTTTATCCTTCTGCAAAATTATGTTTTGTTTTTTTCTTTTCATTTTTAATTTCTAGTTTTCCAGAATCATTATCAGCCGTTGGATTGCAAGAGATCTAAAGACTGAAACCGCATCTGTCCGCTGTCTCTTGCTTCTTCTCCGATGTCAGTCTGTCGGGGTATTGTTTTTCAGAAAACAAAAAAAAGTATAAATTGCAATTTAAATTAATTTCCAGATCTTAAATTGTTTATTTAATAAATTGAATCTCAACTCAGAAATTTAGCAAATTAAACCTTAATGTCAATTCCCCTCTGTATTCAATGCGTTTACGTTATATTTTCTATTTCAATGCGTATGCGTTATATTTTCCATTTGATCCCACATTATAATTCAATTTCTAGGACGAGATATAGATACAATTTAAAATAGAAAATGTGAGACATATAATCACGTCAAAATATAAATTATTAATATATAAAAAATTTTAAAAATTATTTTTTTAAAAAATAATAATTTAAACTAAGATATTTAAAATATTTCAAGTATTAAAGTCTAAATTATACTTAAAAAAAAAAAAATTTGTAACTTAATATACTTATTAATAATATAGAGTATGATTGTACACAAATTTAGTTTCTTTCGTTAAACTTTTAAATAATGACGACTTATTTTATTTTAAAAAAATTCTATTTAAACTCTATCATATAAAATTGTTTGTCATTTGGTGTCAATTTTTTTTTTTAATCAGACCCTATCGTATACACCGTTTGTAATTCAAACATTTCTGTTTAATTTTCGTTAAATTGATCACGCGAATAACATGTGATCTTCTTTTTTATATTTAAAAATTTTAAATTTATAAATTAATTTTAAAAAATAACAAACGATATTCAATTTACTTGAAATTTTTATCATATTATGCAAAAATAATCTAAAAATTTTCGTCATTTTTTAATACTCATATGATTTATTATAATTATTTTATAAACTAATTAACTAAAATTATACTAAATCATACAAGTGTTAGAAAATTACGAAAATTTGTAAATTATCTTATTATAATTTACTGAATATATGATAAAAATTTCAAGTAAATTATTGCACCGGTTGTCCTCTCACACTAAATGATAAATTAATTTTAAAAAAATAACAAACAATATTCAATTTACTTGAAATTTTTATCACATATTTAATGCATTATAAGAAGATAATTTAAAAACTTTCATGATTTTCTAACAATTGCACGATTTATTACAAATTTAATTTATTAATTTATAAAATAATTATAATAAATCATACAAGTATTAAAAAATCACGAAAATTTTTAGATTATCAGCTCATAATGTGGTAAATATGTCGTAAAAATTTCAAATAAATTAAATATCATTTGTTATTTTTTTAAATTAATTTATAATTTTATAATTTTTAAATATAAAAAAAAAATCACGTGTTCGGCACATGATCAATTTAACAGAAAACTAAACAAAAATGTATAAATTGCAAATATCATATACGATAAGTTCGATAAGATCTAAATTGAACTTTTCTCTATTATTTTTCTCACTTTTATACAATTTCATCATAATTAGTAAATCACTTTTAAGAAGTCTGATTGTTTTAAAAGCAAAGGTACCATAAATTCTTAAAAGAAACTGCAGCAATAAAGTCATTAAGATTTGCCCTAAAGATTTAATTTTTACTTCGTCAAAAAATAAGAAAAAGAAATAGAGATAACAAGCCATTTGAAAACTGTAAAAAATAATAATAATAGTAATTGACCACTTGAGAAAAACCTGTCTCAGCGAATCAAATTGTGTGATAGATTGGAACTACTTTCAATAACTTTGCAAGATCATAAGACTTGAAGTTTTTCCCGTAACATAAGCTCATATCCAAGGCTGTTCTTCCCTCCTGAAAAATCATATAATATATCATCTTCTATTCAAAACTGTTGGAAGCTAGAACACCACAAACCAAATGAAAAAACCATTGCTATCAAAAATTACTTGTAAAAATTGTTTCAACACAACAATTCTTTTCCCACACCTCAAAAAGATATTTCGTATTTTCTCTTTTTAAAATTACAATAAAAAACATAATTTTCTGAAATTAGTTTGCAGAAACATCCCCCAAGAAATGCATACTCCAATCTCACATAAATTTTGATAAAAAAATTGAAATTTTAAGATGTCTCACAGTTCATTCCCAGAAGATCACAGAAATCAAAAAGGCAAAAGGATTGCCATATTTTTGCGGAAAGCTCGTGGATTGTAAGACTGCACAGCTCGAGTTTTTTCTATGTTATGTTCCCAGAAAAATACCTTAGTTCTTCTGTTCCTATCAGCCCCATTGACCAACAAAATCTTTGCTATATCTCTATTTCTACTTTGTATGGCTAAATGCAAAGGCGTCCATCCATCCTGGAAAAGTAAAGGGTCTCGTCAAACTTAAGCTGCACAACAATGTCGATCAATACGCATGAAGAAAAAATAACTTACTTCATCAGCTTCGTTCACATCGACTTTGTATTTGATCAATAACTTCACAGTTCGCTTTGCACTGATTTGAACTGCATAATGAAGTGGAGTGGCGCCATTCTATTTAAGGGAAAATATTTTACAACTCATGCTTCAATGTTTCTATTTTAGGAAAGCTGATCCGTCTATAATGTAACTAAAAGCATATTCTTACTTGATCTTTTACATGAGGAGATGCACCTTTTCTTAGAAGATGACCAATTATTGCTTCTTTTTTGCCGATAACTGCCTTATGAAGAGCTGTACGACCTTCCTGATTAACCAAACTACTAAAACATATTAGTCCGTGTGAGAGCAACCAACAAATATGAAATGAGGTAGTTCTAGAGCACCCCACCTGATCGACTGAATCAATACTAAACCCATTTTCAAGTAGTTTATCCATAAACGTTATCTGCTCTGATAAAGCAAAAGTATGCAATAGATTCCATTTTACCTAAGAATGGAAGACACGACAATTAATCATCCATAAACATCATCACTGACAATAATTTCAACCAATTTCATAAAGAAAAAAATCTGCTTCCTGTAAATTCAAGTCACATTCAGAGATAAGGAGGAAAGATACTTTCTTTTCTAACCATATCATCAAGATTATTTATATGAAGATATGACAACGTATTGACATTTTAATCACTTACAGTTGACAATGTTTCCAAGTAGGGATTCGCATTCTGCCGTAAAATTTCCAGTTCGTCTGGTTCCAAAAGTTGTTCTACCTCTGGGATCATTAACAGTCCTTTGAACTTTAGAAGGTTCAGAGAAATCATAAGCATGGAGATAAACAACTCATCATGGCAAAAAAAGATTCAATGAAAGGACGATATAGCAAAAGGTTTAAGAAAAGAATTTGATCGAATTTCAAGATATTGACTATAAAAGTAAACAGTGTTTAAAGAAAATAGTCCAATCACAAGAATTATGCAAATAGCACAATCCCATCCTCTATCACAATTGCTTTAAGTAGCCATTAGCCTAAGTTAGAATAGATGGTGTTATCTCCAAATAAAATTTTAATCATTGGAATTTTACAAAATGCTCTACCAAATTACCATGTATATGCTGCCTGTACATCATATTTCATATACGTTCCCCACAAACACATTCATAATTTTGATCCATGCAATATTTGATGAAAAGACAAAGCAATCCCCTCCACAATTTAATGGTTATAGCGAAATACTTTCCTATCCTAAAGCTCAAAAGATTAATACTTTACGTAAATGTTTGAACAACACATTTTCATTTAAACTATGAGCATTGAGTAGAAACAATATAAAACAGAACATAATAGAATGAAATAAAGGGTAACAGGGGGGATACATTACCTTTTACAAGGTCCTCCTCATAATTATCAACTGTGAGTTGGTCAACAAAGGATGTACGTGGAGAATCTCTTTCTTCCTCCCAGTCGCTTCCGAAATCTAAGTCATTTTCCTCTTCATCTTCTTCATCAAATTCACTACCATTACCATCATCAGGATCTTCCCAAGTTCCCACCTGCCCGTGTAAATCAGAATTCATGGCTCTTGACCACCTCTTAGTGACAGAGTTTTTCAGACCACAATCATGTAAAGCTACAGCTTTAATCATATTGGCGCAACATTTAGGCATTGGAGAGGGAGAAGTGGAGAAAGAACAAAATCGAGGCAGGAAAGTTGAAGCGATAGTAGATGAAACCGATGAAAGCATTGTGCAACAACTGTTAACAGTGAACATAATACCGTTAAATTCTACAGGTTAAACGCATAAGCTCCTCTATCAACGGGCTCAAAGCATTAAATGAAAAAAACACAACAGTCAGGCATGAGGACAAACAGAAACATGCGCAAATCAACAATACCAGAGGAGAGCTAAGAAATTGGCAATTAGCATAACAAAGTCTCATAATATAAAATATGCATCAAAGGTTAAAAGTTAAAATCACATATATCTGTAACAACGAAAAGAAAAAAAGTTCATCCAAACTAGCAACTATATATAGTCCCTAAAAAATTGCACCATCTCGTCAGACTTAAGAAATCGTTAGCACTCAACTCGTCCGGTCGTGCACAGGCTTGGAAAAAACAGATACAGACTCAGACGAAATCAACTGAGGAAGTAAAATCGCACCTCTGAACGACCGAATCTGCAGCACCCAGCTGGGACGGCTATCAACTCTGGAATCCAGTAACTCGTCAAGTCAATCCTGCGTTAAATATCGTGCGCTCGTCTTCTTCGCGCAACCGTGGGTGAATCACGGTTCCAACATGAAATTATCTCTGATAAAGCACGGAAAGAAAATAGGAAATACAAGAGGGAAGATGGTGATTAAGAGGCCCAAGGGCTTGGCCAATTCGGCCCACCAAATTAGCCCGAAACTCGCTATTTAACCCAGTTCAATTCTATTAGCCCAGTCTTACTCAAACCCCAGCCAATCCGGAAGACCTGAACAGGCCGTTATCTACCTAAATGATTCAGACTCGGACAGAATCGTTATTCATCTCGAACCTAACTTCTCAAGTATCGTGTAATGGCTAAATGGTATAAAAATATAAGAGTAATGTTATGTTTATATTATATTTATTTCTGACGTAATATTGATTAATTAATATAATAAATTATATAATTTTAGAAGGTAAATATAATATTATCCAAAAAAATAAATATGCATAGAAATCTAATCTCAGAGATTAAACGAATTTTAAGTTGGAATTCTATGTTAGATAGTATAGGGACCCCACTATAATCTTCTAATCCTGCTAAGTAAATATGTAACTCTGAAAACATATTTTATTTTTAATATTCGTTAGTGCTCAACATTTCACTATATATCAGTTTGGAGATAGTTTACTATCTGAATCTGATACTTGAAATCGAGCAAATTCTGTTCAAGGCTCTGCTCTCTTAGGGGGTTCGTGGGGAAACTAGGTGGAGAAAAGTTAATGGGTTGAAGTGTGAATTTGACGGCTGCAAAGGCAACGAGTGAAGCATCGAATGAGAAATTACAGGATGTGAAAGAGAAAGATGATAAATTACATACTTACATTGCGTCTGATTGCTCTGATTTCAGTCAAATCGGTAAGAATGCATAGTAACATCTGAGATTGCGTTCGGTATAATATCCCAACAAATAAATATTATGAATATTTTATATTACGTGTAATTAATAAATAATTTTTATATTTACATTATTCGATATATTTTTTAAATTTAAAGAAAAATCATTAATTATCTGTGAAATTTTAAATTTACATATATGTTGATATACATGAAATTAAATTTAAAAAGAAATAATCACATTAATCTGTGACTTATATTTAAAGTATATGATTTTCAAATTAATAAAGCCATAAATACAGTTCAATTCGTTGAGAATGTATAGTCATATTTCGACTATATATGTAATGACATAAAGTGATTGTATTTTATATAATATGATTATATAGGACTGGACCAGATTAAATAATATTGTTCTTATAATATCCGTTAAATGAAAAACAATTAATTTTATCATAATGATGGTGATATATGTATGATCTTGATTCATTGTATTTAGTAGACTCCTATTTCGTTTCAATTTATTTTTTGATTTACTCAGTATAGTTTTGTACGATCTACATTACACAAACCTTGTATTTTGAGTATAAATTAAATGAGTAGTTGAGAATGCTAATATTGATGCAATAAAATCCATAATACAATATTTCTTTGTTTGTTAGTTTAGGGATTGAATAATTATAGTGCAAATTCATAAATGTTATGAATTAATTATTTAATTAGGAACTAATGGTAGTTAAGGATAAAGATGTAACATGAGAGGTTAACAGATTTAATACGCAGCTCTATTACGAATCTTAATGGAGGATTAATACATATATATTGACTATATCAATGGATATTACTTTAAGTAAATATACTATATAGTTATAATAGTGCAACTCTAGGTATTTAGTGGAATTACTCTATAGTTAATAATTGTGTTAATTAATATAAAGAGTTTATATTAATTAACAAATATTATTGGAGATTAGAACTATACATCCATTGGTCTCTCTGTCATCTTATATCACTATTCAAATTTCAATGTTATAAAAATAAATATGTAAATGATTAATTATGATTAATCATTTATAAACACTCAAAATAATTCATTATGATTATTTTAAGGGATTTAAATTAAATTTGAGGAATCTCATCAGATGATATTTTATCTTCAAATTTAAATTAAAGTTTGTTATTTAACATACCATCAAATCAGATTTTTAAAATTTGATTTAAAAAGTAGATTTGAAAAATCTAATCAGACGAGATTTGATTAGAAAAGATTTATTTTTAAAAAATTAATTTTTTACTAAAATAAATTTGAAAAAATTATTTTTGTTAAATAAATCTATAAAAAATGTTAAATGTGATTTGACAAGTAGAGAAAGAGAAAGATATAATCTCTCGGAGAGAAAATATGTGACTTTTTCTGGATTCAATTTTAGGAAAATGTTTTCTAAAATCGAAAAAAGACGTCTCATGTGTTGAGAACGCTTCTCTGCACAAATATAAGAGTGTGTTATTCTAGATGCCAATACGTCAGGAAGATCGTATGATGAAACTATCAAAGACATGAAATGATGTAGACAATGCTTGGTGGATATTATTTTGATGAAGCATAAGTGGAAAATCAAAGACACTTCAAAGGATGATTGGACCTTTCAAAAGAATCTGCCTTCGCACTGATTTTCGAGGAGTAATTGTAATATTTGGCAGCCTTATATATTTGTTTTGAAAAAATGAGGTTAATTAAGAATGTAGCTAACATTTCAAGGTTTCTAAAACGATCTAAATCAAAATAATTGGATATCATTTTCTTGGCCAATTGGATCAATTACAGATAAGTTTTTTCTCACTAGAAAGTTTAAGAACATAGCCGAAATCAAGAAGCCTCATTTAATCCTACTTCGTGTTTGTTTTATTTTGAATCCTTTACTGAACCTTACTCAAATTCATGTGTAGTTTTGTTGGTGGGGGTCATCCTTTGAGGAAGAGAGAACCACATGGCAAGAGAATATCATAAATTGAATGGTTTTCTCATTTAGTCGAACAGTATTTTCCTTCTACTTTTATTTTTACTTTTTTTTGTATTAGTCTTCTCTTCTAGTGTTTTTGTAACTCTAATGGCAGTTTAAGGAATAATATTTATATATTTTTATGAGTCATTGTAATGGTCTTTTGGATGAAGTAAAAATCGTGGTTAGCCCTTCTCCCAAGTGATGCGCCCCAAGTCCCTCTCACTCAATCCAAAACCAAGGCTCAAACTTTACTGATGCAACCTTAAGATACTAGAAATCTTAAACCAAACACGCAATGAAGAAATCAAAGAGAATTATTATTAGTGATTTTTCTACACCTAACGTAAGTACATGTGTCGCTAACAAAGTAATAAATTGTAAGTAAAAGTCGATCCCACGAGGATATTCTAAACCAATTTTAATTGCTATAAAATTATATTAAATAAGAATGAATTAACAAAAAAAATATTGTGAACGGTAGAGTAATATAAAATTGAAAATTACTTAGATATGATAAAGAAATAAATTGAACTAATTTAGAATAATTATGATAATAAAAGTCTTGGTTATGTCGATTTTCTCGTTACATGATATGTTACTGCAATGCAAAAAAGACGAGAGAGAGAGAGAGAGAGAGGGATAGAGGTTACCCACTGCTATCAACACGTGTCATTTCAAAACCCTAGTTAAAACAATCAGATCGTCACGTATTATACTAATGATAGATTTAATAGAAATTATAATGACAATGGGCGATTTGCTCACCTACGAAAGGTCATAGTCTAATTTGTTCAAAAAAATTGAAGTGTCAATTGTAAATGACACTTAAGATGATAGCCTAAATAGTAATTTTCTCTTTTATTTTTATTACAACTTTAACGTCTGCTAAATATTTCACCCGAGAAATATAGATGATTAGCATGTTGTTGTTCGAAAACTCAATTGGAGTTGAGGGAGACTTTGCAATTTACTAGAAGTTGATATTCCTTTCCAACTTTCATATAGGGGGATGTATACTTAGATGCTTATTGAAATTCTCTCGAATTTGTTTATCCTATCTTGCTTTTTATAAGGTGGATTCCAAGGTTTTGAATAGAGGGTTTTCATTCTATTAGGTGCACCAATGCTCACTTGACTTAATGTACATTTGTGTCTGTCTATCTGTTCTCGAATTGTTAAGAAAAAAAATAAAGGTAACATCGGGTGTATTGTTTAGTTCTATATTCTAGTTGTTATTTTATCGGTAGATGTAATAATTAAAATAAATTAAGAATGTGACGTTAATTACATTAGTTAAGTCGGGATTTGTTCATAAATTAAAATTAAAATTATACTTAATTTAAAGTAAATAAGAAATTAGAATTTAAAAGCTGACGCCCGGTGAGGAAGAGGAACCATCGTCGTCTCCATTTTTTGAAAGATGGGTGGAAATAAACGCAAAAGAGCTCCAAACCCCAAACCTTCTGCTGACGAACCTACCGACTTTCTCTCCCAAACCACCTCCACAGTCGCCGCTGCTGCCACCGCTGACGATCTTCTTTCTCTCACTGTTAACGAAGCTGCCGATGCTAATGGCGCCGCAGCCTCTGGGCACTCCCGCGGCCGGCCCAGAAAGAACGAAAATAACAGGGAAAACGAAAACCCACGGCCTAATAAGGCGGCTTCTCCGGTACGCAGAAGCTCCCGACTCCTCGAGCACAATGGAGACTGCAGCGGAATGGTTGTTGTTGCGGAGCCGCCGTTAATGCCGACATGGGAGAGCGTGGTGAGGGTTGTGCCTTCTATGGACGCGGTGGTGAAGGTGTTTTGTGTGCATACGGACCCAAATTTCTCGCTTCCATGGCAGAGGAAGAGACAGTATAGTTCGAGCAGTAGCGGGTTTATCATCGGCGGGAGGAGAGTGCTAACAAATGCGCATTCTGTGGAGCATCACACTCAGGTCAAGCTCAAGAAGCGCGGCTCTGATACTAAGTTCTTGGCAACTGTCCTCGCTATCGGGACCGAGTGCGACATTGGTGAGCCAAAATTTTAGGCTTTTGTTATCATTTTTGCATTGAAATTCATCTGGGGAGCATATTATTGTATATGTAGCTCTCTTTATTGGCTGATCAAGTTAATAGTGTCAGACCTTTAACATTTGTTAGTTTGCCCTATTGGTAAACTTCTATCATCGTATGGAATTTCAAGGACTGTTCTTGGCAAGTTCTTAAGCAACAAGTGAATCTAACTCTTTCACCGAGAATATTGACCTCTAACAATATATGTGTCTTGAAATTGTATTTTTAGTGTTCTTATGAGTTCACCACCATATTTTTTTTAATCTCGATTTAGACAGAGTCAATGGTTTGATTTCTACACATAAGATTACAAACGAAGGAGGATGCTATTTTTTCTATTTCCTCGGGATCGATGTTTCCAATTTAGTACTACTATAATAATATCACAGATCTTTGCTTCCTGATCCATTAACCTCGAGTGATACTATGGTACTATAGACATTGACTTGATGTTGCTTAACTGCTAACTTCTTTCTTTTTAAGCAATGCTCCAGCTATGCTGACAGTGAGTAGTGATGAGTTTTGGGAAGGAGTTTCTCCAGTAGACTTTGGAGATTTGCCTGCACTCCAGGATGCAGTAACTGTTGTGGGATACCCTATTGGTGGTGACACAATCTCTGTGACAAGCGGTGTAGTTTCACGCATGGAAATCCTTTCTTACACTCACGGGTCCACTGAGCTTCTCGGATTACAGGTTTTTCCCCATTGATCAATGTTGTTTAAATGGTAGACTAATTGAGAAAACACGGTCTTAGCAGGTGGTTTTTTTGGGGTAAGAAACGAAATTCATTGAGAAAAATAATATTAAAAGTGTCGGGAGGGAAAGAGATCTCCCGGTCCAAAGATCTTAAAAAATTAGTGAAAAATAATTTGTGTGGAAAATGCAGATAGATGCTGCCATTAACTCTGGGAATTCTGGCGGGCCTGCATTTAATGATAAGGGAAAGTGTGTCGGTATTGCATTTCAATCTCTTAAACACGAAGATGTGGAGAATATAGGTTATGTTATACCTACACCTGTTATTATGCACTTCACTCAAGATTACGAGAGGAGTGGAACATATACTGGTACACCAACGATTACCTTCGAGGTTCATAATATTTTATGGGACGAGATGAAGATATTCTTTTGTTTCTTTTTCTCCTGATATTGATCTTTTTATTCTCTTTTAGGATTTCCGATCCTTGGAGTTGAGTGGCAAAAGATGGAAAATCCTGATTTACGTTTGTCAATGGGAATGAAACCTGATCAAAAAGGAGTTCGTATCAGGAGAATAGAACCTACTGCTTCTGAATCTCGTGTTTTGAAGCCAGCTGATATCATTCTTAGCTTTGATGGAATCAATGTAGCTAATGACGGAACGGGTAAGCATATAAATTTGGTCGAATATAACTAACATCAATTCTGTTGAAAGTTTCGTTTAGTTTTAAATCTGTTACTGATTTTCTGCACAGTTCCTTAGTTAACTATATCAGTTCCTTAGTTAACTATATCTCTTGAAATTAAATTTCCAGTTCCATTTAGACACGGAGAGCGTATAGGCTTCAGCTTCCTTGTTTCTCAAAAATATACTGGAGATACTGCCTCTTTGAAAATTCTTCGTGATTCGAAGATATTTGAATTCAACATCAAACTCTCTACACACCAGCGGCTTGTCCCAGCACACATCAAGGGCAAGCCTCCTTCATATTACATCATTGCTGGCTTTGTTTTTACAGCTGTTTCGGTTCCATATCTTCGTTCTGAGGTATATAATTACTTTCATTAGTTTCTGAAGTTCCATATCTTTGTTTTATGCAGTTTTGTTTGACGTAGATCGTTCATCTACTTTGAGTTTGTAACTATTTTTCTCCTCAACTAGAGCATTTTTCATATTTTGTTATCTTCCATACTCAATTGAATCATTTGTCTCCAGTATGGAAAGGATTATGAATTTGATGCTCCAGTCAAACTTTTGGACAAACTTTTACATGCAATGGTAGAATCCACGGATGAGCAACTAGTTGTTATTTCGCAGGTTCCTCATTTTTTCATATAATATCTTTTATTTTCTTCCTTGTTACATGTCTCCTTTCATCCTGCATTAAATTGACTCTTCTTTGACATCTCTGCTAGGTTCTGGTGGCCGACATTAATATTGGATATGAAGAAATAGTAAATACTCAGGTTAGGATTCATTGTTGTTTATTTAGTTTTTGGGTTTTATGTTATGAGCTAATGATTTTGGAGGTGTGATTTTTGCTACTTTAAGGCCTGATTATGCACTGCTGTAATAACAGAAAAACATGAAAACACCAGACAATGTACTCAAATTTGATTTATAAACTGTTTTGAGAGAAACAAAAAACAAAATAGCACGTGTTCTGAAAGTAATCAAGTATTTTCAAGAACTTATTCCTGTTCTGAGAAAATGAAATTACTGATTACATTCTGTATTTCTGGTAATCATGAAATAAGAGTTTCTTAAAATGCACACCCTTTGGCATCGCCTACTTGTTTGTTGAATTATTGTGTTGTATGTCTAGGTTCTTGCTTTCAATGGTAGGCCTGTAAGAAATCTGAAGGCCTTGTCTATAATGGTGGAGAGCTGTGATGAACAATATCTTAAATTTGATCTAGAATATCAGCAGGTCTCTCTCTCTCTCTCTCTCTCTCTCTCTCTCTCTCT
>CM039527.1:11548285-11585048 GCA_022433055.1 Begonia peltatifolia | reverse complement strand
ATATCTGTTAGTCATATGGGAGCTTAACTGTGGAAATGCATGTGCAGGTTGTAGTTTTACAAACTAAGACAGCAAAGGCAGCAACTTTAGACATTCTTACTACACACTGCATACCAAGTGCAATGTCTGAAGATCTAAAGACTTGAGAAAGTAGCTTTGATCATAGTTGGGTTCTAATTTCTCGAACAATTTTGTCGGCCGTTGGATTTGTTCAAGGTATCTATCTTGTACCCTTTTTTGGGGCAATTTTTGATTACCTGACCAAATTGGAGTCAAAAAGGATATTTAAAAATGTGGAATATCTCTTTTCTTCTTCTCCAAGTGATTGAGTTCCTCTTTCTTTGCTATTTTTGAGTTTGAAAGTTACGGCATTTCTTCAATTCATAATAGCATTCTTATTTTGATTCAGTTCTTGAATATATTTGAGTTTCTCGACCGCCGTGATTTTTGGGTGGATTTGGGTTTGGTGATTCATTCTCATAATTCATAATAGCACTCTTAGTTTGATTCAGTTCTTGAATGTATATGAGTTTCTCGAGTGATTTGATTTTGGGTTTAGAGATTCATTCTGTGATAAGTAGGTATGATTATCGATTGTAATTAGCAGAGAAACTCCAAAGCTCATTCAGCTGATAGCCTAATGGACACTCTTCTCGGACTCCGCCAATGTGTCCTTCCTTTTCTCTGTCTACATCTTCTTTATAAATATTCAACTGTTCTTACAACTTCCCAACTCTTGCTCTGTACAAAAATTGTAAATCATCTTTTCAATTCACAATTGCCCTTCTGTTTTTTTGTTCTGCAAAAGAGGGACCTTCTCCGAAGATTGCGATTCTAAGCAGCTAATGACCAGCTCTTCCTTGTCTTCAACCTCTTCTCTTGCTTTTCCCCACATCACAGTATAGAATCCTATGGATATTATCGATGCTCCAACAAGACTTCAATCATACAATTCAATTACTTAGCATGATTATAATTATTTTTTGGATAAGAAATGAAGAAAAAAACCAAGTACTTAAATTCAAAGAATAAGTTCTAAAAAACTTGGAAGAACTAGCTAACTTGATCAAAAAATTGTCAAATCATCTGATCTTTAAGATTAATTTCTACCTATTAAAAACTTAGCATGATTGATTTTCCTAGTTTAAAAGAAAAGTTTTGGGTCTAAGATCATACCTTCCAAGATGAAGTGTGTCTCCAAGGAACATAACGCCCATGGCAATGGCAATGACAATCGACAACGGCTTGAACATCGCAACAAAAACAGGACCCTTTAAGCGCAGGGCCCACGTGTGGACAGTGTTGCTCAAGCACGAACCGAAAAGTCCCTAGAATAAACGAACGAGGCATAATAAGACATCAAATACGGAACTCTGGTCCTAACCCAAACATAATGTAAGTTGTCTTACAGAGCACAAAACAGAGGCCAATGCCATCTTTGGCTCAAGAATCCAAGCACTTGAATCTGTTCCAATGATCAGACAAACAATGGCAGCTATAACACTGACACTTAAATTGTAGAAGAACACTATTGTGAGTTCTTCTGGATATTCCTTCATGATTTGTGCCTGCAAAAGATGACAATTTCAGTTCCATTCTGTATTGGATACACTCTTTCATGATTTCTGCCTGAAAATCGCAACTACTGACCTGAACAATGTACCAGAGTGGGACCAGAATGTATTCGCCGGTCAATAATAGACCTCCGACGACCCAATTGGATTCCGGCGATGAGGTTAGTAGTTGCTGGAGTCGAGATGGCGGCGACAGAGAGAAAATGATGGATGGACCCTTGTAGAGAGTTACTACAAATGCTCCTGATATGGATACTATGGTGCCAAGTATTTTTGCTTGGCTGCTCGTGCTTTTGAAGACCAACTTCTCCATTCTTTTTTTGGCAAACCCAGAACGAATAACAATAGTAGAAAGTTATTATTTTTTAAATCCTTTTTTTCCAAAATTTCCAACTTGAAAGTGCAGAGGGGAAGAGAACCTGAAAATAATGGCGAGAACGAAGGTGAACGCAGGAACCAAATTGCTGATGGATGAAGCAAGTGTTGGAGAGCTGTAATTGATGCCTTTGAACCCCATGATCTGAGATGAACTCCTGCAAAAACCCATTACTAAAAGACATCATTAAAGAACTCAAATCACGGAGAACGAACAGACAGAGAAACCACGTCTCTCTCTACCCGATCAATCCAAGAAGACCCACTTTAGACATAATAGAAAAGTTGAGTGGAGGAAGCCCTCTCGATCTGCAACAGAGAAAATCAACAATACCCAGGAAAAGTTTCAGTCTAAATTTCTCAATAATCAATGCGAGAGAGAGAGAGTGTGTGTGTGTGTGTGAGAGAGGAGAGAGAAAATAGACCCGTGGGAGAGAAAGGGAGCGGGGAGGAGAAGAAGAGCGGCAACAGCATAAGCATAAACGACAAAGACATGGTAATTCATCCCCCTCAGAGTGGCAGCTTTGAAAAGTGTATTTAACCCCACGTTTATACACTCCATCGTCACCATCGCCGGAAACGGAAGAACATCTTTGTACAAGTACCTTCCGGCCATCCCTCTTTCTCTCTCTACCACTCACACGCACAGAAGAACACAGTCTCAGCTGAAAATATACAGATTTTGAGCAGCTTTTTTAAGTGAGGAATAATTGGTCTCTGCAAATTGCGTTGCAAGAGACGCAATTATCGTTGAGTGGAAGCCTTTCTTTTTCTTTTTTCCTTTTTTTTTTTCCTGGAGAAAATGGGCGAGAAAGCAGAGCAACACTGCCTTGTCCAGCTGACCAACAAATGCCAGCAGACCCCACTGCCTTTGGGTGGATGGTGATGTTAACGAGGCCCAGATTTCTGATCTGCAAACAGATGATCAAATACATATCGCCATTAGTGTGAAAAGGATCTTAATTAGCACCAAAAATTGTAGTTAAATCAGTGTTCATCTCAGAAAAGACCCGTATTTGTTACCTGGGTTTCCGCAAACAGAAGATAAAACAATTGTTCGTCGGGTTTCTGTGGAGCTTCTCCCTCGTACGAACAGAATTAGTAGTGGGAAAAGGATCTTGTTAGCATAAACAGATTGGCTAAATTCTACGATTATGGGTAGTTGTCATCGCAGAAAGTTTGATTCTGACGAGATAATCTCTTTAAAAAATTAAATCTTTTGATAATTGTTTAATACACATGTCGGGTTTCTATTCGATGGGATCATTTGTGTTGAAGGCCACGCCCATCGTGCATGTTATTAAGACACAAAGGAATAGAATAAGACAAACCTGTCTCTCTCTCTGCGGTATAATTGTGAAGAAGGAACGTGGTCTACACGTTCTAATCCAATACGTTAATGCAAATCCTGACGTTTTCCTTTCATTTTGTTTAGAACGCTGTTTTGGCTCGATTACCTCCTATGAAATAATATTCTTGACTTTATGTTAAATTTTTTTTTTTTTACTGTTTTAAAGTAACAAGTGAAGTGTCAAATAATATAATAAATTATATTTAGGACATAAATTATACTTATTATTATTTGATACGTTAGTAAATATTTTAAAATAAGTAAACGTAATATTATTCTCTTGATTAATTAGAACCTTAAAACTCTTTTTCTATTCACTTTCTTTCAAAATTTATTATTATTATTATTATTTGACTAATACAACTAGTGATACAAGGCATCAATTCCTTTGGGGAGTCATCATAGTTAGTGGATAAAGTTTGATTCTAATCTTGTTTCGACCCGGTCGAAAAAAAAGATGTGGGTAGAATTTTCAAAAACAACAATATTATAAATATTTTTGCAAGGGATTATAGTGCTAACAGAGAGTTTCTAGCATTTCTAGGCATTTTATACGTATTTGTTGTACATATGAAGTTGTGAATTTACATGTTAAATTTGTGTCCTATACTTTTCTTGTGGTTTTTTGACCATTTAGATTTTTCACGTAAAATCTTGGTATTTAATTTTTCATTTTTTTACTTTCGTTCTTTTGTGTTGGAATATTCAATTGTTTTTCAGAGGTGTTTCTGTGTCGTTTGAGGTCAATTACAACTTGAACCTGATTGTAAGTTTTTTGACAAAACAAATCCCAACTAATGAACTGTTATCAATTTTACACCGGAAGTTAAAATGTCCTTAAGTTTTGCGTGCTCAGCATATGTTTTCTTATCTTCCATTTTTCAGATCGATTTGGCCAGAAATTGCATACTTTCAATGACATGATATGGCCATGCAAAACCATGGTTAGTGCAAGATCAAACAATGAGGGTTGGTACTCTCATCTCAACCTGAGAACACCCCAAAAAATTGTAGCAAAATGTAGGCAATTGAACTCCAATTGCTATGAAATTTTAATAGAACCTTACTTGGTGAGAGATGAGTAACACCCTAAATTTTCAAGTAAAAATACATTAGAACACAAAAGATATGCACGAACTCCCGTAACTGGTCCAAAAGGCAACTTAAGAGCACCTTCGGATTATGAAATCTTTCCAAGGAAAAGAATAAGTGGCTATGGTTTCCCACCTTTGTACTGCTTTCCAATCCTTAAAAGAATTGAGAGAAAGATGTCAATAAGGGCCTCCAAGTAACCAAGGGACTTGGAGGACAATAGGAATTAACCCCACTCGGTTGCTAACAACTGAGGACTTACCTCAAAGGAGCCGTAGCTCTTCTAGTTCTTAGAGAGAAAACTTTGATTATTTTATTCCTTCAAAACTGATTACAATATTCTGCAAAGCAGCTTAATGATAATATTTAACATGCAAATCATATGATAGACAAACCAAGATCAAGAGGATCGGTGCTTCTAGGCTAAATCCAATAAGCACCTCAATTTAACAAGCAACAACTATATCAAACGAGGTCTAAATGATATGAAAATTGGAGGGATTCTCAATAGATGAGTAGACGAAATGCTCTGAAAATATCATATTAAGAAGAAACAGAAAAGTTATGCAAGAAGATCTCGTGACCGATCCGGTAAGCAACCTAGAGCAATTCTGGGGAATGTACACTTTCTAAGGAAAATGACAACGGTACTTTGACTATGGTGTTCCGATCCTTACTTGCAAAACAAGCTCAAGAACAAAGAGTTGGATCATTGCTCCTTGGGAATCGGCTAATCGAGAAAAGCCAAAAGATGGATCAAATGAACAACCAAAAGTGCTCGGAATGAAACAAAATTTTAGGTAAGAATAGTGTAGTGAGTGAAGTGTGTGATGGTGGAAGGCGTGATCTAGATTCATCGTAGAGATGAAGTTGTGCAAACTTTCCTAGAATCAACCAATAAGCAATATTTTGAATCTTTTAGCAAAGGTGTTGTGGAAGGTCCAGGCTATACACCAAGATGTCATCAAAGTAGACAACGATAAATTTTCCTAGGAAATCTTTAAGCACGTGGTTCATGAGTCTCATGAAAGCACTCTGGGTGTTTGATAATCCAAAGGGCATCACCATCCACTCGAATAGCCCATACTTAGTCTTAAATGTCGTCTTCTACTCGTTACCTTCTTTCATTCTGATCTGGTGGTAACCATTCTTAAAGTCCACCTTAGAAAATATGGAGGCTCTGCTGAGCTCATCCAACATATTTTCGCGCCTAAGGATTGAGAATCTATATTTTATTGTAATCAGATTCACGGCTCGGCTATCGACATACGTTTTCATTGTGTCATCTTTCTTAGGTACCAGTAAGGAGGGAACAGCACTGGGGCTCATGGACTCTCGTATGTATCCTTTGTCCAAAAGTTCTTGCACTTGTTCCTGAAGCTCCTTGGTTTCCTCGGAGTTCATTCGATAAGCGGGTCTATTTGGTAGCATAGCTCCAGGTTGGAGGTCAATTTGGTGTTCGATGCCATGCAGAGGTGGTAATCTTTGGGGGAGTTCCTCTGAGAACACGTCTTGGTATTGATTAAGTAATTTCTTAACGGACTCAAGAATAACTCCTAGCTCCATAACTCTATCTCGAAATAATATTAGGATCATGGGATCTCCTCGAAGCACAAATGCTTCTATCTCCAACTTAGTCACATAAAGATTGGTTTTATTTTTCGCTTCTTTTCTAGCAACGTCATCCTTTGATATCTGCTCGGGGATCATGGGTGCTAACCTAATGGTCTTTCCGCCAAAGTTAAGGGATTAGTAGTTAGAATACCCATTGTGGTTCACTTTATGATCAAATTGCCATGGTCGTCCTAGAAGTAAGTGGACTGCACACATAGGCACAACATCGCATAAAATAGAATCTTGATATTTTCCCAAAGCAAAATCTACTCTCACTTGTTGAGATACCTTGACATCATCCCTATCATCTAACCACCGCAACTTATAAGGGTGGAGATGTGCAGTTGTCTCTAAACCTAACTTCTTAACTAACTCATCAGACGTCACATTTGTGCAGCTTCCTCCATCTATAATCAAATAGCATAACTTATCCTTCATGAGACATCTACTGTGAAAGATGTTCTCGCGCTGAAAATCTTCTCCTGAGCTCTTAGTCACAAGAACTTGTCTCCGAACCATAAGTAAGGGTCCCTCGGGAGGGTGAACAATTTCGTCCTCAGCGCCAATCTCCTCATCATCCTTGTCCTCTACTTCTACCTCTTGTTCATCCTCGCTCTCAACTTCTCTCGTATCTTCCTTGATAACCATCACTCGTCGGTTTAGGCATTGAGCCATATAATAACCCAGACCGTAGCATTTATAGCACTTGAGTTCTCGTGCTTTAGGTGGGTTGGCTTTCTCTACTAAGGATCTACTATTGGATTTTTTGGGTGGTCAACTACGGGTAAAAGACTTCTTTCCTTCAGCCTTATCGAATGACTTATTCTGCTCAAGTGACTTATGTGTGACTTTAGGGGGAATCTTGGGGGTAAACTTTAGAGGAAAGTTGGCTTTTCTTTTCCTATTCAGTTGATGCTCAATTGTCATAGCCATGTGAACTATCGTATCCAATGACTCGGCGGGGTGCAATTCAACAGGGTCTCCTATGTCCTTCTTTAATCTTCAAATGAATCTCACAATTACCTGCTCCTCAGGTTCTTCCATATCTACTCGGATCCTAAGGGTCTCAAATTTAGTAAGGTAGGCTTCAACAGAACGACTACCTTATCAGAGGTGGATTTGAAGGAATAGGTCCTGTCGGTTAGGGGTGGGCCCGATCCGGTCCAGTCCCGGCTCCTAGCTAGGACCGGACCGAACCGGCTATTTCGGGATTTCAAATCCCAAGACCGAAACCAACCCCTTCGGTCCGGTCTCGGTTCGGTACCCATTCCTTCCATAAAATGTTTTTTAATTTTAAAGACATTATAAATAAATTGAAATGAAAAATTATACCTTCTCGGCTCTAGACAGTGGAGTACACAGAGCAGAGAGAGAGACGACAGTCTGGACTCTGTAGTTGTTGTTTTTTATGTTGAAACTGTTTTTCTTTATCCATGGGCAATGTGTTTTGATGTATTGGGGGTATCCGTATTTATAGAAACTTTAATTTTCGTGCTTATTCTAATTGTGGGTTCAGTTTATGCATGGCGAAAAGGAGCACTCGGGGGGGTTTGGGACTTTAGTTCGGTGGTTGGGACTTCAAACAGAAAGGCTGAGAGGTAGTCAGCAGTCGTGAGCATGGTCACCGATCGGGGTCGAGAACTAGAGTGGGGAGTCGGGGCTGAGTGTTGTAGGGTAGTCGGGGCTGAGTGTTCTACAAGTAGCAGAACACCATTTTTTATGCTTTTAGGGCATCCCACCCATGGGTCGGATAACCCGTTTCCACCGGTCCGACCCATGGGTCGGTACTCCCATGGTCCAGGTCGGTTCCTGAACCCCAGAACCGTGGCTCAGACTGTCAGTCCCGGTTCTGGTCTGCCAGTTTTGGGTCAATTCTGCCCACCCCTACTGTCGGTAATGACTGAGTATGAATCTCTTAACCATGAGTGACTTCATAACCCTCCACGTGGTAATGGAATCATCTTCAATATGTCGTCTTTGGAGCTTAATGTTGGACTACCAGAGGGCCGTATATCTTGTAAGCTCTATGGATATTAGTTGAATTTTCACTTTATCGGAGTACTCGTAATAGTCGAAGACATTTTCTACCTTATCAATCCATGTTAGGAAGGTATCTCCATCACATGTTACATCAAAAGGTAGCACATGTAGCTTAACACTCCTAAGGTCCTCGTAGTTCTTTCTTCGACTAGGGCGAAAATTCTCTTCTTCATCGAGGGTCCATTCATCCTCTTCATCAAAGTTTTGGTACCTTCTCCGAAAAGGCTCATGTCTATCTTCATCTGAGGTAGAATCTAATCTTTGGAATTGTCTCCTAGGATGTTCGGGTCAGACTCTCGGTGGGGCCTCTTGAGAGGGTTCTCTAGAATTTCTCTTGTTGAGGGATTTCGTGATGTGTTTCATGCCAAGACTTAATTCTCTAAGTTGTTAACCTAGTTTACCTACTTCTCCATTAAAGTCATTTAATTACCCTTACATGCTAGACTCTCGTTCTTAATGGACGTAAGTCTCGAGTTGGGGAATGCCCTTGCCCCGATTTGGTTCTTGACCTTGGTCCATGGTAGGTTCACGTGTGAGTTCACTTCGAGTTTTCATGTTTTTTTCTTTTTTGACTAAGCGTTAGGAAGAATTTAATTAAGTTAAAGTGGTCCTAGGATATTAGGAAAAGGGATTACACCTAACTAAAAATTTCTAACCTATAGTGTCTAATTTTGGCTTAGCCTTTGCATCATGTAGCTCTTATCGAGAGCTTCGATGTGATATATTATGAGCATAATTCCGACACTCGTAACAAAAGTTATGGTCTTTCGAATTTGGATGGATCAAATTTACTAAAAACAGATTGTGAACATAACATAAAAGTTACTAGTCTTGGTGATTGTATTAAACCGATCACACATGCATGGATTTCATTTTAGTGCACATACCATACATCCAATTAGCATGAATTTAAGTTCAGTTTTTGTTCAAAATATCTTATGAAAGCAACATAAAGCAATACCAAAAGTAGACAATTTTAGCTTAAGCACTTTACTTGTTTTTACTTCTTTTACCACTTTACTTTACCAACGCATTTCAAACGAAAAGTGAACATGTTTTAACATATTTGTACTGAATATTAAACATACTGCCCTATTATGCATGCTACTAAGTTCACATGTAACAAATAACGCTCATTAATTCATAGAGGTTAACAGGTTTAACACAACCATAGTAGAACAGATTGAACACTTTAGTTGCTTGAATAGGTTAAATAATCATACATGTGCAGACTATAGCAAGGAAATAAAGCAGTAAAAACATATTCAATGAGTGTTACTAATCGATCCAAAAGTTGGCGCAAATCTGATGTCCCAAATGAGTATCAATCGGTCATTTTCATTTTCTACATAACATCAACCAACCGTGAGAAATCAATTCAAACAACAAGCCAATTACCTTATTCAGAGCTTATACTACAATACTTAGCCACGACCGAGTAGCTTGTGCAAGACTGCCAGCGAGGCGCGCGACGATCAGCGTAAGGTGCGCGCGACGACACCACCCGGCACGCGCAAAGGAGACGACAGAGTACCGCGCATGGCCATGCATTAGGAGCAGCGTGTGCGTGACAGTGACACCTACCAACTGCTATTTTTCCGACGGCAATGGCTCTTTTCTCCTCCATTTTTTTCAGCTTTTCCAAAACATCCATCTACTTTTCCTTGTATTTAAGGTTGTTCTAAATGCTTGTAAGGATGAATGAAGGTTGATTATGGATTAATGAAAGCTTTTATGCTTTGGAGGAGAACCGGTTACGGTTTCTGAATTCCTGAAGGAATTTGCGTCACTTGCACACCGAGAGGAGAGAGCCACATTCCTCACGAGTGTGGTTGCTCGTGGAGCAGTGCTCCATTGTTCTCTCAGCTCTTGAAGAGCTGGTGGCAAGAGAACGTGGCCCAAGACCAGCTCCCAGTCCCTGTTGTTCTTCTCAGAAGAACATTTGCCGAAAGCAAATGTAATTGCTTCTCGGCCAGCCAAGGGCCTCCCTTTCATCCCATCCAAGCCAACACATGTTCCAGAATATCATCCTCCACTCACGGTATTTATTCTCTGTTTTGCATATTTTTTGGATCTGTTTTGAGGTGTTCTTCAAGCACCGATCATTGTTGTTTGTTTTAGTCTCTGCATGTCATTTCTAACTCCATTTGCATCCCCGCAGTTTAACATTTGGTATCAGAGCCAAAGTGCTGTTGTGTTTTGCATTTTCTGTTTTGCATTTTTCTTCCTGCTCTGTTTTCTGCTCTGTTGTGTCTTGTTTTCGTTTTCTACAGATATGTTCCGGCTTGATCACTTATGTTGCACCCACAACACACTTGTTAACTCATTTTCAATCATGTTTAGTTGGTTGTTTAGCATGTTATTGTGTTTGATTTTCGGATGGTTAAATTATTCTGTTTTTCATTTTTATTTGCTGTTATTTTCTGGTTTTCTGTTTCAATTTTCAGCCGATGAATTCTGCAGCATATTGTGTCTTGTTTGCTGATACTTATGTCTAGTTTAGTGTCCTAGATGGTCCTTGTTTAGGACTGTGTTTGTTTGAAAAAAAAAAAAAACTTGTTCTGGTTTTAGAAAAGTTTTCTGCATAATTTTTGTATTCTGGTTTGCTGTTTTCTGCTGCATTAGGAGTCCGATTTTTCTTAGTTTTAGCAACACCTTTGCTGCTCCTTTTAGAGTCATTCACCTTGCTGAATTGCTGAACTTTAATTGTCTAAATTTTATAGGATCTTTTCTTGTTTTGGTGAAAGATAGTTCAGTTTTTTAGGTTGTGTTATAAAACAGTTTTCTCCTTCTTTTCAAAATCTGTTTATGCATTTCTTTGCTGTGTTTTTAGTAGATTTTCTTTCATGTTTTGCAGCATGTGATTAAGGTTAAATGCAAGTTGAATTACTGCTGTTTTTTAGTCTTTCTTTTGTTGTTTTAAAGTATGTTTTTAGGAATGTTTAAGCTATTTTTGCTGTTTTCTTTTTCTGCTTTTTGGTCCCATAATAAAATCTTGTTTAAATCATTGTTTTTCTGTTTAGCTTCTTAGGATTGTGTTGTATGCATCCTTAGTGAATTCCATGTTTTGTTCAAGTGTTTTGAAACACGTTCAAAGCTGTTTTTCAGCTCACTTTGTGTTTTTGTCTAATTTTAGGTCTGCACAATTTTTTGCTGAGTATAAATTTGAATTTAAAATTTTTATAGCATGTTACTTATGTTATGGGCTAAGTTGTTTCAAAATTTCAAAATCATTGGAATTGATTTGTGCTAGTTTCTGTTTAGAAAATTTTAGGATGTTTAGGTTATTTTTAGTTTTTTTATTTTTAATTTTTCATGCATAACTTTCGGACCACTTTGAATTTGAATCTAAAATTTTTACAGCATGTTATTCTTATAATTAGATAGCTTGTGTTAAAATTTCAAATTATTTGGACTTGATTTGTGGTTTTATTTTTGAAGTTTTTAAGTATTTTGTTTTATGTTTGTGTGCATGACTTTTTGTTCACTTCGGATTTGAGCTTAAAATTTTAAGATGGCATCGAGGATATGTATGTTTTACTCATTCATGCATCATGTTTTATAAGCTCAAGAAAAATAATTTGATGCATATGTTTTCATGGAAATATGATATGAAAGAAAATACGTAAGTGTCATATTTGGGTAGAAAATGAGTATGGTCGTCCCGTAAGATTTGGGCCATAAGGTATGCTTGCTTTATTTTCTTAAAGACCGATACAATCGTCCCATAAGGTTGGACCACAAGGTGTGCCTATTTTTTCTAACATGAATCTCATATGACTAGAGTCAGAAAAAGAAAAGACAAAAAATAGCACGATTTACGAACTACATGCATATCCATAAGTATTTATTTTATTTTACCTCATTTGTTGAGCATTAGGCTCATTAGTTGACTTTGTCGTATAGATAATGTTATCACAGGTGATGACGTTGAGTTTTAATATGGTTGAACTCAAGATGATTGATAGCGTAGTTGATGGAGATTGCCCATGGCGTGCACTTGTAGCTGTTTGAGTGATTTTGACTTGTGGACTATACCGAGATACACTTTTGGTAAAACGTATGTATACAGTTTTAAACTTTTTGATGAAAAGAATTTGTTAGCTGAAATGTTTTACTCAAATCTAGTTTTGATTTACTTACGTTTTGAAGGATAAGTTTGTTTTAATCGTAAGTCTTTCGCTACGAAATGAAATAGAGTATTGTTTTATAAGTTTATTAAATCGATACTAATATCCATGTTTTGAGGATGATTTTATGAATTGAAATGTTAATTGATATATGGTTTATAGGTTAAAAAAAGAGTAGTTTTGATGAATGTTGTGGATTTGGGGAAGAGAAACCCGATTATGGGCCGATCGGTCGGCTAAAAGAGCCAGCCGATCGCCGAATGAAGAGGCAAAACCGGAGGGCACCCAAGAGGGTGCCGATTAGTCGGCTCAAGGAAGCCGACCGATCGGCCCCTCTTGACAGTGATCAGGTTGCCACCCGAGAGGGTGCCGACCGATCGGCTCAGGCGAGTCGATCAATCAGCTACCTTGTTTAAAAAAAAAAATAAGGAAATTTTACACACATTTTCTACGATATTGTATAAAATAAATCTACAAGTTTTGAGATCTTTTAAAGATGTAAAGTGTTTAAAAAGACTTTTCTTATAAAGTTTTACGAAAAGTTAAGTTAGTAACGGCTGAATTACAGGTCATTACAAAAGCACTTCATACCTTGTTTGGATTTTGACCTCGTCTTATTATTTGAGTTCTTTTGTTCATGAGTTTGAGTTCATCCTTGCACCGATAATCCCTCACCATCCAGAGCTTCCTTATACTCAGTTTTCCGCTGAAGCTCCTTTGCACAGCCTTTACCTTTACCATGATTAGAGTTTGCTTCTCGTAGAGTTTAGTGTCGAAAAAATGCTTGGTAGAGAACTCTAGAAATTAATATATTGATCCTCTTTTTCTATCTTGACGCAATGCTATTCAAATCCAGGATTATTTTGTTCAAATCATCAACATAATTTCGTATCTCCTTGAATTCATCTATTGCGATTGTGTACAACTTCTTTTTCAAATAGAAACAGTTCGCCATCGACCTTTTCATGTATAAAGCTTCAAGCTTTGATCATACTAAAATTGCCTAATCTTTTTTGGTGATCTCCCTTAATACCTCATCCCCCAAACTCAGCAAAATAACACTATACGCTTTGGAATTCTTCTCAAAAATCTTATCCCCGTCAAACAATTAAAACTTCCAAAACGCTTCAGGATCAATAACAATAGACAATCCTTAATGAACCTCGAAAGTCTTCATCTTGACTCGTCATGTATTAAAATCATTATCACCATTGAATTTGTCAACTTTGAATCATGTCATTGAAAGCGAAACGAACAATTCACATTCACTGCACAAATTGTTGTGACTAACCAACAAAACCCAATCAGACAAACTGCGAGACATAATCAAGATTAAACTAGAAGAATGAAAGAAGAAATCAAGACGTAAGATTTACATAGTTCGAATCAAACTATCCTACGTCAACGACACAAAAAACTACAGTATCAAATTTTATTCAAGAATCGAGAAAGTGAGAGTTTTTTGAATGCTGCAACATCACCCGCAGTATTACGTCCGAATACAAAAACGTCGTCCACCAAAAAAAAAAATGCTACAAAAAACACTCACTATTCTCTCTCCAGCATACATTGTTCTTTCTGATACTCTCTCTTGTATGCTTTCATCACTCTTTATTATTCTCGCTTATTATTATTAATAGAGAAAGAATATTACAAATTAATAAGAAAATAAAACGATCGTAAAATTGAAAAGAATATTCTACAAAATTTGAACTAATAAAGCAGATAACAATTCAATGAGAGGTCCCCTAAGTCATGCGTCCCCTTCAGAAAATACAATATCGTATTAGGATCGTTAACTTAGAGAACAGACTAAAGTAGAAAGAATAGCAACGATCCGGGTTGTTTCTATTCAGAGAACTGAACTTTAATCTAAATAGTAGGCCGACATTAAATGACAGAGGGCTCGCCTTCAAGTCTGAATTGGGAGTCATCGTAGTTGACACGGATTGCACGCGCTATGAAGGAGGGTGGGGGACAGAGCGCAAGTGTTTTTTTTTTTTGTTGATTCTTTACCTCGCACTTCGCAAACTAATGCCCACTGCTCTGCCGAGTTTCTGATGTTTCTACTCTGTTAGCGAGCAAAAGCGAAAACAGAGGGAGGCCCATTTCACTTTCCCTGCCCCTACATCGCAAAAGCTCCAAGCCTTCGGTCTTTGTGCTGCCATGGCTGCAGGAGGATCATCGTCTCTTCCTGACATTCCTTGATTAGACATAATGGCGGATTCCTCTGAATCTCCGTAGATAAGTTCTTCTTCGAGCCTCTCACATCATGGTGTTTAGCCATGGGAGGTACGAGCTTTTGTTTCTAGCTATATGGCTTTGATATGAAACTGGGTTCGTTTGATGTTTGAGCTTAAAAGAGCTCATTGTCAGAAAATGGAGGTTAACACAGGTGGGGTTTTGAGCATACCCATTTGAAAATGTCTTCCTCTAAGTCTCCACAAAGATGGCTACTTTAGGTCCCCTCGTCCAATTTCTCCCTCTTCTTCTTCATCTCCGTTTACTGGAAACTTCAACAAGGGTTCAGCTCCGCTGCCGTCTCCGTCGTCTCCGCTGTCTTCTTCCGGAACTAGAATTAGTCCGGCTGTTCTTTTCATAATAGTTATTTTGGCGGTACAGTTTTTCATCTCTGGTCTACTTCACCTACTGGTTAGATTTCTCATAAAGCACCCGTCATCGTCAGCCTCTTCTCAATCTAACAGACACCCAGAAATTTCAAGCTCAGATGTTCTTCAAAGGCAACTTCAGCAGCTCTTTCACCGCCACGACTCTGGATTGGATCAAGCTTTCATCGACGCACTTCCTGTTTCGACTGCAAAGATATCGTGGGTCTGAAAGAGCCATTTGACTGTGCTGTTTGTTTGTCTAAATTTTCAGACAGGGACAAGCTTAGATTACTTCCTATCTGTAGCCATGCTTTTCATGTTAGCTGTATTGACACTTGGCTCTTGTCCAACTCAACTTGCCCTCTCTGCAGAGGAAGCCTCTTCACACCTGTCTTTCTTATTGAAAACCCTATTTTTGATTTTGATGTTTTAAGAGAAGAAGATCTGTACTCTACTCATGGAGACTATCCTAGTCATAAGATTGTAGAAACTGAAGAAATTGTGAAGGAAAAAGGGTTTTTCCCAGTGAGACTTGGGAAATTTAAGAGGCTAAATGTCAATGAGACAGTAGAGAATCAAGAAGCAGAGACCAGTTGTAGAAATATGGACGCTAGAAGGTGATTTTCAAATGGGATCGTATCAGTATGTTGTTGGCAATTCAAACCTCAGAGTTGCTTTAACTCTGACGATAAGCAGCCATTGAAGGACGCAGAGCTTGACAATGGCGGACCAGTTCTTGCAGATGTAGATGGGAAGAAGTTAAGCGGTGTGGCTACAGGTGAGAGCTATTCCACTTCAAAGATCTGGCTATGGCCTAGAAAGGGGAAATTTTCAACTTCGGCTGGATCAGAACATAATATTTGGATCTTCAGACAACATTGATTGTAATCAAACATAATATTTGGATCTTCGTGCTACACGAGAAGGATCCAAACATCAAAATAAACAAGAACAAATGTTGCAAGAGAAACAAGTACACTTTTATGAAAAGAGAACATGAAATGTTACTAGCTTGCTTCCACTGTAATCGAAACTGTCATGAATTTTCAAAATTTCCTTATGCTCAAGTAGAAACTGAAAAATATAAATGATAAAAACACGAAAAGTTATGACTCAAACAAAATTATAAGGGTACAATCTAATTTAACCCTCAAAATATGATTTTTTTTTAAACAACACTCAAAGTATTAATTCTAATAAATTAAATTTTAAACTATCTAAAATTAACAAAACAATTCTTAGCGTGACTGAAGCAATCTTGAACAACGAGTGGCCGATCCTGGAGAACGGGGAGTCGATCTTGGAGAACAGGAGGTCGTTCTCTGTGTGCCAGAACTGGGGGGCTGATCCGGAAGAACAGCCTCACGTTCCTTCTATAGTTTTTATAAATTAATTTTTAAAAAATACCAAAAGATATTAGATTTATTTGAAAATTTTACCATATGTTCACCACATCATGGTAAGATAATCTGAAAGTTTCGTGATTTTCTAATACTTGTATGATTTATAGTAAATTTTGTGAACTATTTTATAAAACAAAGGTAAAACAATTAGAATAAATTATACGAGTGTTATAAAATTACAAAATTTTTTACATTATCTTCTTATAATGCGATGAATATGTCATAAAATTTTCAAATAAATTTAATATCATTTAATATTTTTTTAAATTTAATTTATAAAATGAAGAAGAAATGAGAGGTATTTAAAAAAAAATACCAAACAATAGTGAATTTACTTAAAAATTTTACCAATATTCAATACATCATGGTAAAATAATATAAAAATTTTCGTAATTTTCTAACACTCGTATAACTTATTATAATTATTTTACGTCTAGTTTATAAAATAATTCATTAAAATTACAATAAATTGTACAAATGTTAAAAAATTATAAATATTTTCAAATTATCTTCTAATGATATGAAAAATATGTAATTAAATTTTCAAGTAAATCTAATATTTAAAATTTAATTATAAAATGAAAAAGGAATGAAGGGTATTTTAAAAAAATAACAAATGATATTGGATTTATTTAAAAATTTTAGCACATGTTCATCACATCATGGTAAGATAATTTGAAAATTTCATAATTTTTTAACATTTGTGCGATTTATTGTAAATTTAGTAAAATATTTTATAAAACAAACGTAAAACAACTATAAGAAATCATACAAGTGTTGGAAAGTCAAGAAAATTTTCAGATTATCTTCTCATAATATGATAAACATGTCATAAAATTTTCAAATAAATACAATATTGTTTGGTATTTTTTTAACATACCCATAGTTCATTTTTTATTTTATAAATTAAATTTAAAAAATATATTGAATTTATTTAAAAATTTTACGACATATTTTTTATGTCAGGAGAAGATAATTTAAATTTTTTTTTGATTTTGTAATACTTGTATGATTTATTGTAATTATTTTACGTTTGTTTTATAAAATATATCACTAAATTTACAATAAATCGTACAAGAGTAAAAAATCATAAAAATTTAATAAAATTTTAAATAAATTTAATATCTTTTATTATTATAAACATCAAATTAAACTCATTAAAAATATAAAGTCCTCCCTCCAACTGTCGATTTCAATACAAGAGATTGCGAGTCCTCCACATAACAAACAGTAGAATAACGTTTGACTGAAATATCAAATTCAACACAAAAAGATTCAAAATCAAATTAAGAAAGCAGTAATCAATTGGAGAGATAAGAAAAAAGGGTGACAATGGAACTAACACGTGCCTAGGGCATAGGAGAACAATAAGCTTATTGTCTTGGATGGCCGTGATCGACGGCTTTGATGACGACGGCTTCTCGCCGTCCGTCATGTTCTCGGACCGCACCAAACAGCATCTCATTCGTCTCGCAACTCTTTTCATAGTGCGTCTTCGGGGTCGAAGAATAATGCATTTGATAATGTTGCCGATGAAGATAGTCTCGGTCCCACCCGCCGTAAAAAGATTGCCCGTTCTTGATATGGCGGGGGCCGTCGAGGTCGTTGGACATGAAGGGGTAAGCTCTTTTGTGCGTGGGAGTTCTTGTTTCCAACGAAGGAGGGGCGTCCTCTTCGGGAATTTCGAAGATTTCTTGTAACGGCCATGAATTAGGGGGTTTGTGGAGTTGTCGATGGTGTTGTGGTTTGCGCTCAAAACGGCTCGGCTTCCTCCCGAATCCGGTGAAAATTTCTGTCATGGATGAGCTGGTATTGAGTAAAAGCCTCCCGAGTGAACTAAAGAAACCTTCTTCGGGTTTCTCCGGTTCATCTTCGCTTGGAATCAAAGGCGGCCGGATCGATGTCGGAGCTCTCGGGTATGGTGCGACTGGTGTTCCTTGCATCCTATACGTCCTTGAATCCTGACAAAAAGTAATCTTCTTGTTCCGATTATGTTGGAAGGTATTCAAAAACTTGAAAAAAGCATACAACTCTCGCATGATCTCGTTCGACATAGACAATAATTTAGACCGAGTAATGGTAACAAACACTAGCCTTTTGCCAAGAAAACATCGCAACCACTCTACGCTGCAGCAATGCCAGCAAGTAGCCCGAGACGATTGCAACAACAAGCATCACGATTCCTGCAAAGATCGAGCTCGATCTAATATTTCACAAAATGTCGATTATAGAAAAGGCAAAAACCGACTTCTTTCGATAAATTATCGTACCTAAATGGAAATTAGCATCATACTCGTGGTTGCAGTCTTCATCCTTGAGTTGTATCTCTCGAATAGCCAAGTTTCCTCTATCAACAATCAAAAGAGAGCAACTACTTGCAGAATAAACTAGGGTAAAATCGTTCGAGAATTTTGCATCTTCGCTCGGGCCATCAACATGGCCACTTCCTTGATTCCATTTTCCACCAGCAATGGTAGTCACCCCTGCATATAACTCAAGAATGTTACGAAAAACTCCACCTCATCTCGAAACATTCCGACAAATATTTCAAAACTTCGATAAAATAGAGAACCAACCTGAATTGCTAATCTTTCGAATAGCCATATTCATCGAGTCGGCAATGTAAATATTCCCTCTCCCGTCGACTGCCACTCCTTTCGGTTTGTGCATTCTTGCTTCTCTCAGCTTTCCATCCACATGCCCGGAGTATCCTTCCGGTGATCCGGCAATCAGCTTTGGCCTGCTAACTTCACATCACTCATTCATTCAGCAAATATGATTTCCATCAATTTTCCAACATTAAACAATATAGTTTTCTTCAAATATGGTTAAACAGACTTGTAATCTTTCAGATATGAAGTTTGCTTGACGAAGCAAAGGCTAAAGGGCTTAATTAAATCATTAAAAGGGGAGTCTTCTTCTTCTTCTTCACTAAAGCTTATAAATCAAAAGTGGGACAGCAAAGAAAATAGCACAAAACCCGTCTTTCTTTACATCGAATTAATCGACCCGACCGCAAGGAAACAGACTTAATACATCAATCTGGAATCAGCCTAGAGCATAGATGAAACTGAAAGTGAAGCATCTTAAAAGGATAACTCATAGTAGAACATGATAGCTTCCAGTATCTGGAAAACAAAAACAAAGCCATGAAATTGAATTTAAAGATTGAAAAGAAAGATGCAGTGAGATGACACTAAACAACCTTATGGCAAATGAAGCTTACATCTAGACAATGGCATTGAGATCTCGTAGAGATTACTGTTTTCAGAATCTAAAATCAAAAGTTCTCCAATGGATGACACTTCAAGTGAAAATGGTTCGATTCCTAGCTTATTTCCATCAAAAACAGTCTCCACAGTGTACCCGCTTTCGAATTTAATCATAGAACGACTGGGAAGAGCTGAAAATGGAAAACCCAGAAACCCCATCAATGAACTCCCACTCGAGCAAAGTGGAGACAGCATTTTATTGACCTTGCCCTTGAAAGCCAGCTACACCGGAGAAGATGAAACTTACCCGTTTTAGTAGTTGATTTCAGCGACCAAAGTTTATTGAAAAGAGCAGAAACGACATTGGATAGAACTGCACTCGCAATTTCTGCAACCAAATGGAAATGCTTCAGCGGAATGAAAAAAATAAAACAAAAGTATTAATCCGTGGGAAATGAACTTGGGATCCTTACTTGAAGGAGGGGAGGCTGAAGCAGAGGAAAACCCACCGAGCAAAACCACAAAGCCGAGGAGGGTCAAGAGAACCCAATTTCTCGCCATTGTTGAAGTTCTCTGTAGAAAGAAAAAAACAGAAATTACCCGCTAAGATGTCGGAAGGTTAGTCTGAGAGAAACTCATTTCTAACAAGGAATGGAAGTTTAACGGAGAAGCTAGTTGATAGGAGGAACAGAAAGTATGTAAAGCGAAAGGTGAAACAGAAGTCAGGAGAAGGATAGCCGCCAGCAATGGCATCGGAAAGCATAATGCTCTGTTTTTGTCTTAATTTTCACCGGGAATCTTTAAATTTTCAAATTTATCTTTTGGACTGAATCTGAAAGTTTATGGGCATTGCTCATGGAGATTGGAAACAACCCGATTAATTAACCAGACAACAGAAAAACCAGAAGTATCAGAGAAGGTTAATGGCAGTCGTCGATACGTGGCTTTTGAAGCAAGGAATCGTTGGCTCTTTCGTCCATTAAGTGTTCCTTTTTAAGTTCACGAGAATCAGTCTCTAAAATCAAGTTCAAATCTTGATTGGTTTTCTTTTCTTTATCTACTTTCTTTAACTTCACCTCTTTTTTATGGGTTCTTCCCTGCTCTGTAATCATGTGCTTTCTCTCTCCTCTCTCTCTCTCTAAGGGTGGAGAAGCTTGAAGACAGAAACTTGAGGATCGGCCATTGTTGTATTAGCACTTGCGTCATTTGTAACATACAGAGCCAGGCATTATTACAGAAAACAAAAGATAAACTTCGATCTATCGAAGGTAATTCGACTAGAAAAATCAATCGACACAAAAACTATGAACAACAATTTAAACATGGTAAACCATTCCAACTTCTAGTGTAGATGCATGAGGAATGCTCAAAACGTAAGTTTGTCTCCTTGAATTTCTCCTCAAGAAATCATACCCATAATTTATAACAAGTTTCTTCATCCAACCTGATGCTCTCTTTGCCCTAACATATGAATGTCCCATTATAAACGCCATTCCTGCCTCTCTTGCTTCCATTAGTTCCTTCAACTCTCTCTTCACTTCCAAATCTAATCGAGGGCTGTCAGGGAGAATAAACCGTACTCTCTTTTTCAATTTCTCCACGCATTCAGTCTTCTTCACCTCCGACGAGCCTGCATGTTTCGACACATCAGCGTCCTCTTCGCCAATTTTTATTCCATCCACCTTCGATGAAGATGTTCCCACAACGGTCATTTTCTCGTCATCTTCGAATTCTTCGAGCGTGTTCTTACATTCCACCCTCTCAGAGCGAATAAATTCCGCAATACTGCAAACTAAGTCTTTTTCAAACTCGGTGTCGTCTTTGTGAACATCACGGTAGCCATAGCGAGCTATGCATCGATAGAGTCGATACTCTTTCGGCCCCACTCTTCCAACCAAAAACCTCTCATCTGGTCTGACATGGGGCACTGTAACAGATTTAACGCAGAGAAAAACCACAACCTGATGAAACGCTGGAAGGTTTGTGACAAAATGGGAAAATATTGCAGGGATGCCAGATACCAGTTCAGTGTGTATGAGACCAATACCACGAACTCGAACAATACCCAAATTGGGGCCAAGTCCAAGAAGCCAATTGATAGAGACTTTATTTTGAACGTCAAACTCGTATTTCTTGAGTGTGCCATAGTGCCAAATGTACATAACTAAGAGGAAAATGAACGATAGAGCGATTGGGACCCATGCTCCTTCGAGAAACTTAATGAGGGAAGCCGAGAAGTAGAGTGCTTCAATGGATCCAAAAAAGAAGATGAAGGCAATGGCCAGAAATATGCTCTTGTGCCAGCATAATACAATAACTAGAGACATTAGGCATGTAGTCACCAGCATGACTGTTATTACTGCCAAACCTGTAAAATGAAAGATCATGTAATCAATGCATACTATATAATATATTGATCGGTATTGTTATCAAACAATATACAAAAAAAAAACGAAACTCTTTTCGGAAAAAACACTCAATTGTATTTTCGATCTTCACATTGAATATTCTCTTATGTTCCTAGTCTTTTCCCAAAAAATTTTTTCCATATAAATCATGGTGTCCTAGTTTCATATTTTATTTTTCGTCTATTGTTCAACTTTTATCAGATATATATGCGCATATGCAAAAGATAATCGAGGAAGAGAGTACCCGATGCATTGCCCATGCGTTTCGTGTCTCGAAACCCAATCGTAACGGCCAAGCATAAGAACATCAACATCCAGTTTATCTCGGGAATGTAAATCTGGCCGTGTATTCTAGAAGACGTGTGAAGTATTTTGACCCGAGGGAAGCAACCGAGAGAAGAGCATTGTTTGATGATAGAGAAAGTCCCTGTGATAATGGCTTGGCTTCCCACAACTGCTGCTAGGATGGCTATAGCCAGAACAGGCCATCTTATTTTCTCTGAGACAAGAAGAACAGGCCTCTGAATCAAGCCACAGATTAAGTATCAACCCATAAACCATAACATTAACACCTACCCGGAACAGATACGTAGAATCCAATTCGATAATCACTTTCGATCGAATGATGTTTAGAAAGATAAGCAGCTTGTCCCATATACGCTAGAATTAAAGACGGATAAACCACAAATGTGAATGCGATCTGCAGAATTAGTGACTACTGTTAGTTGAATTATGATCATTCCTCCCATCTTTACTAAGAACGATCCACAAAATGAAAATGAAATGAACGATAATGTAGAAATAAAACAAGAGTGTCCGAAGAGCCTGGTTAAGAACAATAGAAGATTTAACTTTTTCCACGTTGAATCATCTTATTTAATCAGAGCAGGCCTGCATATACAGAATGATAAAGATAAAGAAATAGAAATTTGTCCACATCGAAATATTCCAGGCTTCCCCTCTCCACACATATAATGAATTCTCATTTTAAAAGGAATTCAAAGTATATTATTTTATTTAAATACGCTACGGATCGGGTTACAAGTTTTTTTATTTAAAATACAAGTAACCTTGATAGACAGCTGGGAAAAATGACCAAGATCAGCAAACATAGCTTCTGAGCCTAGAAAAACAAAAAACAAAAACATTAGTACCAGTTTTTGTATTTTTTTTTTTCACAAATTGATGTTAGATTTCCTTAAATTTTATACCTGTAATACACAAAAGAATTCCACCTAAAGCCATCCATCCTTCTCTTTGAGTCTTCTTCAAAAACTTGAACATGTAATAGGGAGATAACGCTTGATAAACATGGGGATTCCAATGGAAGATATTGTAAATTCCAATCGTACTAATGCAGAAAAGCCATGTAATCACAACGGGAGCAAACAGAAATCCGACTCGGTGAGTTCCGTAATGCTGGAGGGCGAACAAGAATATCAAAATTACACAAGCAACTGGGACTTCCACATCTGAGGGAACAATGAATTTGTTCGAGTAAGGAAAAAGAATCAACCATTTCTTCTCAATTTTATTAGTTCAAGTAGCAGAACTGAGGAAAGTTCTTCATATTTCAACAAAATTTCGAAAACAGAAACAGCACAATCAATTCTGAGATTTGAGAAACAGATTTCAGAGAACAATTCTACAGATATTAAAGTGTTTTCTAAATTAATTTCAACTTTGTTTTTTCTGTTCATCAAGACTATTTTTTATAAATATCTCCCACTCACGTCCCCATTTAAGCCCATCCAATAATAGCCTTATAATAAATAATCTATTAATTGTCATTCGAACACCAAACCAAACAAAAAACCGTAAAAGTCACTTTGACAAATCAAAAACAGTATGCTGCAGATAAAACTGACCAACCCAGAAGATGATATCAGCAAATTAATCAGCCACAACATTCAACATCTAAGCTTATTTGATGAAATAATAATCATGATTCATGATCCTGTTTGAAGTTTGACAAGTCTTACGATAGACAAAATGTCAATCACTGGTTAAGAGAAGTTGAAAATCTTATCCAAACCATTCTCTCATCCAATAGCGACATCTTAACTTCGACAAAAAATAAATATAGATAGAATCCAATAACTTCTGAAATGGATCTACTCCCTTTTCTCTCAACCACATGAACAGCTTTGTTATAAGTAAGAAATTGTCGATTAAGTCTTCATGTAGAATGAAAAATTTATTATATTAGGTCGATGATTGTTTGAAGGGACCCACGATTCTGCATTGTGAAAAATCCTGATTTGTCCATTAATTTCACGTCTTTTGGACAAAAAAATGGGCTTAGTCACTAAACAACAAAGGATTTGCACGTGTTCAATTATAGAACTCTCTCAAGAACCACCTAATTTGACTACCCATCACTGTATACAATAAATATGAAGATTTTGGAACCTAAACTGGTGATGTGGAGCCCAATTATGGGCCTAACATTAATCTATGATTTGCACTAATTCATTTTCATAAAATAAGATTTTAGCTTTTTGATTGTGGTTGATTAATTTATTTGATCCAAATTCTGCAACAACGAAGTAAATCTGTTTCCCAAAGTTTACTGACTTGGATTTTTACTGTAATTTCATTACTCTGGGTAGACAGGAATAGGGTTTAAGTAGGTAAACAATCTATATTTAGAACAGGAAGCAAAAGTCTTTGTTTTTCTCAGTAATAATGGAGGTATGGAGAAAAAACTTACATCTGTGATGTTCTTTAGCCATAGAAAGCTCCAGTCCAGAAACAGCCGAGAAAACTGCAAAACATGATCAGAACAAAACTACCCATTAACGAAAATCACCAATCTTTTCCACATTCCAAGATCAAAAAGAAAAAGATTTTAATCCATGATACCAGATATTGCAGGCGTGAGAACTCCATCTCCAATAACCATACAAGTCCCTATCAAAGCAAGAACGAGCAAAATCTTCTGCAAAACTCTGTGTTTTTCCAACGTAGATTTCAAAGTAGACCCTAAAATACTCTTGCTTCTCAATTCGGTTCCATCTTTTGTGTACTCCGAGAGCTCCTCGTCAGCGAGCTGGCAGTTGGGTAGTGAGCTCAGCCGGGCATGTCGACAAAGGAGAGAATACAGAGCAAAAGTCCCTCCTTCTCCATTGTCATCAGCTCTCAGAACGATAAAAACGTATTTTAGCAACGGAATCAGAGTAAGAGTCCAAAATACGAACGAAAGAACTCCATAGATTTCTTCGTTAGTTTCTGAATGGTGAATGTCTTCTGCAAAAGTGCTTTTGTAAACGTATAAAGGGGAAGTGCTTAAATCTCCATAAACAACTCCCAAGCTCTGATACGCTAAAGTAAGCACGGACCTCCACGAATCTTTCTGCAGCAAAAACAATGGCAGAAATAAAAATTACCAAACAAAAAACAAAACGAAATGTTCAGATGCTCAGAGTGTTCGCAAAAGGTTTCCTCGCAATTTCACCTTATTTGGGTGACTTCTGGGAGCACCCTCCGGGTCCATTGGGCGTTTCAGTATCGCGGGAAACTCATTTACCCGAGAAAGTGGGAGGAATTCAGAGGCCAACCAGATGGGTAAACAGTAAGAAATCAAACTCCAAAAATGAAATCATGGAAGTTTAAATGATGCAAACAACCCAGGAACGGAAGGCAAATAGAGTAGAAAAGAGGGAACGTGAAAGGGAAAGAGGGGAGTTGTTAGAATCGTCAAGAATTGTTTTAATAAAATTAAATGGCGGAGAGGGAGTTGTCTTATCCACTTGACGCTCTCCTGTAAAAGAAGAATATCTCTCGGTGGCCTAAGTGCTCTGAAAATCAGCATGCACTCGCTCATGGTGGCGGGTCCGGTTTGGTTCAGTTTGATGTTCCAATTGAACCGAACCGACTACTCATTGTTTCGGAAAAAAAAATGAAATGGGAATCGAATCAAACCGAAAGATTCAGTTCATGTTTCAATTCTAATTCATTTAAAAAATTTAATTTTAATTCTTAAAATATATAATTTAAAAATTATGTTTTGACAGACTTTAAACAGAGTCACGTGTTGAAGTCGATATAGGTTGAATTTGGTTATGATTTTGGAAAATTAGAGAGTAAATATTGTCAGTTTCGAGAATTAAACGATAGATGACAGTTTTCATTTGTTACAAACTAGTCTCGGTTTAAACAAGTGAAGGTACCCATTTTTTTTAAATTAGATTGATCGTAAGTCATAACTGTGATCGTATTTTAATTAAGAAGAAAAATAGAAAGTGATTTAATTTTCATAGAATTTAGAATTATAAGTCTATCTGGCATTTTAAAAAAACAGATATTTTCTAATGCAAGCCTATAATTTAGAATGATATGTTAAAAAATGTTCGGTGAGCATCCATAGCTCTTGATACATTGGTTTCATTTGGGTCGATCAAACTGAATAATTAAGTCTAAATTTGACTTTTAAAACTAAAATTCATAGGAATGAAGTCATAGTCGGCAAAGTATATCAATAATTAATTAATTAATTAGCACAAAATGATCACTTTAAAAAAAGAAAATATTACATCTTAAAAGCAGCTGCCCAAACACAAATAACAAAGAAAAGGAAAACATTGAGAGCGGCGCTTGTATCGTCGAACTGCCGACGTCAAAGAGATGGAGTGGAGTCGTGGTTTATTTAATTGCTGACCATTCGTAAATGATTGGGACGCAACGCAGATGATGAGATTTATTAAGAGCACATAAATGGGATATTTCGGAACCAGACGGGGTTTTCTGTGTCGGAAGAAACCAGAAAGGAGGTGGTTTTTGAAGTGGGTCCAATCAGGGATGACGAAGAATTCAACTTCTAAATTAAAAAAAAAAAAGGAATATACCCATTAATGATTACCGCTTTTTTGAAATACCCAGAAAAAAGCAGCCATGGAAGGAGGGAAGAACAAAGCTTCCATCGCCTTCGGCTTCTGCACAAGTGTACGTGGCTTCTCTGCTTTATTGGGGGCCACTTTTAAGGTGGACCATTGCTTTTAACATCACTTGTGTTTTGTTTGGTTCAGAGAGATATTGGAATCTAAATAGGAATTCCTGCGACTCTGCCTGCCTTTTAAAAATATTACCTTTAACGTCGTCCTTATCCACCTTCTTTCAAGAAGAGAAAGAAGAAGAAGAAAGCCAGCCTCTCTCTCTCTCTCTCTCTCTCTCTCTCTCTCCCTCCACACACACATATATCATCCATATACCAAAAAAAATCAGAAATTCATATTCTCAATATAAATGTTTTTCACTGTACCTAGTTTCAAATATCTCAAGAATTCAAAAGAATTTACTGCACAACTGAAAGCACAAACTAATAAAAAAATTACTTTGTAGACAACGAGTGGTAAACCTTCAGATGTCGAATGGGGCAGTACCTTTCAAGTACAAGAATGATGATGATGATTGCGTCATGAAACCAAGACGAGAGAATCTCGCGCGAGATTGGTCACTCTCAGGACTGCTTGAGCTTTTAAAGGAGAGAGATTCGATAAGCAAAAGTCCTCCCACGAGTTGTCTTTCATATTTTCTGGCATGGTCGGTGATAAGTTGCGGGATTTTTCATACACGGTTTGGAGTTCCAGAAGAAGAATTCGGGCAGCTTCCCTAGATTCAGGAAGTTGGTCGCTTAGCTGGGACGATGCTGTTTGGACCAACTTATCAATCCCAAATTTTCTAATTCCTTCCACTCCCTGTTCATATCAATTTGTAAAAGCTATAGTGTGATGTCAAATCCGCATTAATTTGAATAATAACACAAGTTATGGTAATGACATGGCAATGGATGATCAGAATTGATAAAATCTTGACAACAACAAACGATCCGAAAAACAAGAACACCAGAGACTTTATTTTCTATGTAAAAATGAGAAAATAATGTGTATATCTTACTAGTTGCAGTGCACTCCGACTAAAAAACATAGCCGCCTTTGCCCGAATACGAGGATTCCGATTCTTTAGATATGGTTCCAATTTCGGTAACAACAGCATAGGGGATAACGAAGTAATCATAGCCACCAAGGCTCTCTCCGCTGCCTCACAAACAAATCGTTTGTCTTGGGAAGATTTAAGAAGAAGCTGCACTAGCTACGCCAATCAGACAAAGAATCAATGAACAAAACTGTCCATTTTAGGAAAAAAGAATCACCAGATGTGATAAAAAAATTCAATGCAGATTACCAGAGGGTCCAGTGATTCGATTATTTTGTCACAATAAGCAACGAAGATGTCAACAGATGTCATTAATGCAGTTTTGCACAAAGCACTTCGCGGATTTTTCATCGATTTCACCACAAACAATACCACGTCCCCCCTTGAGCCAATAAACGTGGATGGTTACCATAATATCCAAAAATGAAGCATAAATAAATTCTTTCTGGCAACTGAATCAGATAAAGAAGTTGGCATCAGAGACTTACAGTATGTCAAGCATTGCTTCCTTGTGAAATTTTGACAGCCTGCGGACATTATTCAGAGCTTCACATACGAGAACCCATTCTTTAGAGTCCAATCTAGCTAAGAGAGTCTGCAATGCCAAACAAACAAATGTATAATGCCATACTTAAGTTGATCTCAAATCCTAGGCGACAGGTGGATTATCTACTCAAAAATAAAAATGATTCAGAAGATTCAAGTTTAACCCATAGTAATAAATTACCATGCAATAAATAACAACAAAATTATGTACCTTCACGATTCCATTGACATCTTCTACATCAATCAGTTTTTCAGACTCGACGTATTCTATTTCAGAAGTAACACAATCCAAGACTGAGTTCAGATTTTCACCATTAGTTGGAGGTGAAACTGATGCAGAGTTTTTTTTCTTCCATTCTTCAAGATTTTCACCAGCATTCCCTATGCACGGCTTCTTCAAAGAATCATTAATGGAGTTTCCGTTGGTCTGCTCGGATTCAGGAATAGCATTAAGATCTCTAAGAGCTTTCTCTGACATCATTACCCTAATAGTTTATAAGTTTCAGAGTCATAACGCGGCGAGCAAAAATTTGGACAAGAATACATGATCCAACACCCGGAATAACCATTGCAATAATATAAGAGTTTGGAATTCAACTAAAACCTCAGATTTGTGCATAGAACAACAGAAAATTTAAAAATTGACATCATCCCTACCAACTACTAGACTTTATTTCTTTAAGCAACTAACTTCTGGAACTTCTCCAAAATTTCTCCAAAGCATTAACCAGCTGACATTAATGGACAACGTCCAAGGCATATAAACTAAAGAGAAAAATAGTGAGGAACGGTGTGAAGCCAAACTAACGAAACCCGTTTTAACAGACAATGTGATCGAACAGAAGTGAAAGCAGTAAAGATCTATGGCTACAAGGAAAACAAAACTCATCGAGTAATCTTGAAAATCTTAGAATAAAAAATTTGTGCAATTTGGCAAAGCAAGCAGTAAAACTATGCCTTACTCTGCAGTCTGAATCACAGATCGTACTTTTCTTACTCATAATTATGCAACATTTCAATCCAAACCCTCTCAAATTCATCCAAAAAACAGAAGAAAAAGCTGATAACTCATAACAGTGTAGAATCCAGTGAGTGCGTGAGAGAGAGAGAGAGAGAGTACCGACAATGAGGAGGGAACAACGGCGAAGAAGAGTGAAAAACGGAGAGAGATTGTCACTGAATCAAGCTGGTAGTCCAGTGGGGGTGAGTGAGGAAAAGGGTCGGATCCCTCCCCACTTCATAAACGGAGAAAGCCGACCTTGGCCGGCCCGGCTGGCACTGGATCGTTGCATGTGACATCTTTACTCTTCAAATTAATTATGCCATCCCATTTTTGGACCTTTTAAATTCTTTAATTACATTTATATCCTTCTCCTCTCACCCATTCACTTATAAAATTGGTATTATTTTATAATCCATTATAACTATTTTACATTATCATCATAATTATTCTATTAAAATGTGACAGTATGCCGTCTGAAATCAACAAAGGTCTAGCTCTGTAATAGTTAGGATTTTAAATTAAAAATTTAAATTCTCAAATCAATTCAGAAATTAAAAATCTAATATAAGATTTGAATTCAAAATTCCTAAGATTTTGTTTGTCCGTAAATCTAGCCTGAATTCAGTCCAAAAACACCAACAATAAAGAGCATTTTTGGAAACCTGATTGGGAATCGAATTTTCTAGCTATACAATTCGGGCTGAACTCGAATTTTAGGGAAACAACAATCAATGAATGTAGTATGTGATTCATCCAGAAACACATGAAGAGTCGGATTTCACAGCTCGAGAAATCCGAAAGAAAACCAGATTTCTTGGAAGAGTGGGGTGCGAACTTTTTCTATAAATAGAGGTGTTCAATGACGAAGGAAATCACACCAACAACTCTTTTTCTCTCGAGCTTTTTTTTAAAAAGGGGTTCTTACCTTGTTTCCCTCGGATTCTAACCTCCAACCACCATTCTACCTCTAGTTGTAACAAGAGTTCCGAGGAAGCAGTTGAGCTCTCTGACGATCAACCATTGACAACTGCCTTCGAGGTAAGATTCATTCCCCCCCCCCAAATCAAGCCAACCGATTCACTTAAATATGGTCCAACCGAACCAAATCGGTCCAATCGAACTAAACTTGTCCAGCCGAACCGAATCCTCCTGCCGAACCAAATTTGGTCCAACTGAATTGGACATCACCCAAATTTCATCCCGAATTATACCGAACTGATCTAAGATTTTACCGGTAAAGAATTTCTGCCTAAATCGTTATGAAATAGAATTATCGAAGTAAGAATTTAATACCAAAATTTGATTTAGGCATAAACAGGTCCCAAAAGTCGTACGAACTGATCCAACTCAACCCGATTCGACCTAAGAGTACAAGTAAGGAAATTTTGCTCAAGTTTTTCTGTAGTTGGATTTATTTAAGTAAGAATTTAATACAAAATATTTTATTTAAGTAGGATAATATTCTGAATATTGGAAAAAAATATAACCCAAATCGCTCAAAATTCAAGTAAGTGAAAATACCACGTTTTCAACATTGACTACTGCCCTACATAACAAAGTCGATGTTATTTTCTTATAATTATTTCGTTACACGTTTTCAATATTTTAGCACGCATATTTAGGCATTGATATAGAATCGTAAAAAAATAAAATTAATAAAACATTTCGTATGTATATGAATATAATGAAATTGATGGAAAATATGTGATAACAAAAACCTGAATGACAATGAGATAGTGAAATAGTGAGCTTGAACATGACTACGCTTGAACGACAATGAGATGTCTAAGTTTGAGAATTGATTCCAACCAGTATGTTATTGTTAAATCAGGATTCGATAAAAGTTAATATTAATTTTGACACTTGAAAGTATTTTCGTTTACTGTGTTAAATCTCATAGTTTATATTATTTTATGATGTATATGAGTTTTTATCTAATGAGAAATGACTGTGATCGATAATCTTCCAGAAGCAAATGAGCATATAGAAGAAGAAAATATTTTTTGTTTGAAGGAAAGAGTTTAAAGGAGTATTTTTTATTTTTCAAGATTTTTTGTATTTTTTTTTACTTGGAATAAACTATGTTAAACTTATTTAAAATTTTATGAATTATTTTAATTTTGCATTTATTTCAAGTTTCCGACAAAGTTGTTTAATGTTGAAATTTTGATAAGTTTCCGCACATTTAATGTTTGATTTATTATTTAAAGAGATTTTTAATATTTTGAAATTAGGGTTTTTAACACTCAAATAAAATACTAAATCAATTTGAGGAATTTTTAGAATTTTTAAATTAGGATTTCAAATTAGAAAAATTAATAGAGAATTTTTAAATTGGGGCATTAAAAGCTCATATCATGGAAGTGTACAATCTCAGATCGTTTGAAATATTTGAAAATGCATAATTAAAAGTATGTTTTTTCTCCGTACCTAGTCAATGCGTTAACCCCCAATAATAAATATATTTAAAATAGTTTATATCAAAGAATTAACAAGACTAGATATGTTAAGTTTATGATAACTTGAGTCATTGATTCAACAAACTGAGATTCTTACCATCCTAGTAGATCGCTCGACACTTTCTCGAACCAAACTAATCAAGAATGCGAGATTCTTACCATCCTAGTAGATTGTTTGACACTTTCTCGAACCAAACTAATCAACAACCCACGATTTAAAAAAATAAAATTGAAATTGAATTGCATGATAAGAAAAATGAACGAATGGAAGATGTTCATTTCCTTTCGATTCAAGTATAAACAAAAATAAACTTCACTAAACAAATAATAAGTGAGGGTCCAATTTGAGTATAGGGCCGAATAAGAGAGTAAAGTCGTATTTGAGCTAAATATTGGTTATAAAGTTCAGCTGTAAGAATTAGACGGTAGATGAAAACTCTTTTTTGTTGTCAAGTTGGCTCGATTTACGCAAGTACTGGAATCATACCGAACTTTAAATTCGGTTCGATTTGGTTTGGTTTGGTTTGGTTTGATTCTTCCCACTCTTGTATGAAAACCATTAATGGGAGGGCATTTTGAAGGATAAGGTAGAGATTAAGAGGGAGGCATGGGTTATCATATACCCAAACAATAATGGATGTGTGTTGTTAACAATTATGATGGATGGGAGATCCATCGTCTTCTCATTCTACCTACACTCAACCCACTAATTCTCTTATTAGTAGTTTATAAAATCTACGTTTTCGTAAAATTACACGATTAAATATTCTACCAATTTGGTTTTAATAATTTTAATTTTCCTGTTAAAATTTTTATATTTTCAATTTGGAAATCAAACGCTCATTTGATCAATTTTGGAATCGAACCGGCCATAATTTATTAGACCCTCAATTGCAACGTACAACCTGTTGACAAAGAAAAACTCAAGATCTGACTCCAGATTAGTCATTACTGTTGAATTTAACGTGCAAAGTCAAACAAATTGGAGAAGTAAGCCTAGGGTGACTACTGATCTGACGATGATGAAAGAGCCACGTGTACACTCTTCTGGAAAGTTCAAATTTGACCAAGGAATCATCTTTGAGAGGGATTTATCAAAGAGCACATATCTTGAAAATGGAAGTACAAGACAAGAAACTTATCGTGTTCAAAAGAAGGAAGAACCCTATTCTCCTCTAGATCCAAAGATCCATCAAACTATCCTACTCGTTCTCGAATAACAATAGAAGACACTGAACACTTACCGACTCCCTTCAAAAAGTAATCTACATCGATTACTTGTTTCAAACATTCATTATCAAATGTAATTACTTTTATCGAGCTTCAAAAGTTAACGAAAGTGCAATACTAAGATTATTTCTACTTTAATTTTACTTTCTAACATGTCGTTTATGCGTCGCTTATTAATTCGTGTAATAATAAAAATAAATTACAAATGAATAAAATAATTTATTAATTACTTCGTTAATATATATAACACGTCAAGATGTAAAATTTAAAATAAATCTAACATTACCATGAACGGAACATGAATGTTCCGTAATCATTGATCGAACCCATAAATATTTTCTACATTAAGAGGCATCGTTAGGTTTTATTTATTCTTACATTTTATTGGAGGTATGCAAGATTTCACACCCACTTGTACTAATTAACAACCCAAAACAAAATCACACAAGTCCGACACCAAATCAACTTGCTCAAGACCAGTCCCACCAGCCAAGAGACTCTACCTCCACATGGTTTTGCGCAAAGACATCGCGGAAGCAACTCCGGCCATCGTCACTCCGGTCGTCCTCCTCAGAATGCATACTGTCAGTGACAGTGTAGTCGTTGCTCAGAAAATAAGAATTGCCACTGTCCAGAAGTTGAGGACCATCCTCATCCACCACCGTGCTTCCACCTGTTCCGGTGCTCCACCCATCTTCCAACTTGACGCCAAAATTGGAAGAGATGGGTGTGATATCTAATGTCGAAGTGACGGATTTCTTGGGCAGGTTTGAAATTCCAACTGCCTCTTTTGCTTCTAGTTTTTCAGATAAGGAAACAACCTGCAGGTGAGTTATCATTGAAACATTAGAAAACTAGGCTACATCCCCTTTACTTTCACTACAAAAGAACTGTCTTTGTCTGGTCAAGTATATTCTTTCCCTAACTTTAGAGCTGCCTTTAGAGATCGAAAATCGTTTCTTCTAGCACATATGCCACGCTGAGTCAAAACACGATTTTGTCTATTACAGTTTAGGACCACAAAGAGTTGTCAACATCTCAAAATACTAGATGTTTCTTCAAGATTATAATGGGAAATTAAATAAAATAATAGCTGCGTTATCCCATTGATGTGAATATTTCAGAGATCAACATTACAGTTTTGAGAGATATGATGTGTATGTGTACCTCGGATTTGAGCTTTTCGTTCTCTTTGAAAACAGAGTCGTAATTAGAAAGAAGCGAATCATATGTAGATTTCAGAACATCAAACTCCCTTTCAAGCTGCTTTGTCTTCCAACGGGCACGGCGGTTCTGAAACCACACAGCAACTTGCCTCGGCTGCAGCCCAAGCTTGTCTGCCAATTGAGTCTTTCGGTCTGGCTCCAGTTTGTTTTCTGCCTCAAAGCTCTTCTCCAAATGAACCACCTTCACATTTCCACAAACAAGTTATAATCAATCTTCAAAATCTTTGAAATAAGTTGATCTCTCCCTTATGCCAGCCAACTAAATTAAGCCAGACAACAAGATTCTTTTTCTTCTTATCTTTGATCCTTTCATCCAGTCGTGAGAAACAAGGATTAATTACTATTATGGAACAGATAATTTTTTACCCATCGTCAAGTATTGGATAGATTACCAGAGTTAATTAACAAGATACCACAAATAACAAAATCTTCTGTGGTTCAACAGATAGCCTACGTTACAAATTGGAGTCCGAACAAATTTTTAGTGTAACCAAACTAGGGGATAAATAGACTAATATCATCAAATCGTCTTCCCCAATCCAACTGAGTATTTTTCTTTTCACACATCAAAGTTGTATTAGATTGTGATTTCAGATTAGTGACATACAAATCTCCATGAATGTCGAGTGTCACAACAATGAAAAATTAGTTCAAAAAAAGGAAAACGAAACCAAATCTGAGTAGAAGAAGCACATGTACGCGAGATTATATATTCCAACCTGCTCCTGCGTGAGGCGACGCTTCTTGTCCGGTATCTGTTCGTCGTAGAACTCCTCGTCGAACATGTCGTCCTGCGAACTAAAAAAAGGTCGTCTTCTTGAAGTATCTTCCATGCTCATCATCATTCTCACTCCTTCACCAATTTTCAACGCATCAGCAAAGTCAGTATCTAATGAAAACATTAGTAAATGGGTTGCTGCACCATCGCGTACAAAAATAATAATCAGAAATCAAAGCATCAATCACCTTGAAATCCAGAATCACCGTTTCCGAGGTACAGCATCTTGCCATGGCAAGCCGGCGGATCGAACAAGAACTGACGCGACTCCATCAAATTTTCTCAACCTCTTTATCGGGAATCTTTCTACAGCGGTATCTGACGGCGATGAGCGGAAATTTCAAATTCTTAGTTATAGCAACAGTAATAAGAAGATAATTTATGGCCGGAAATCAGAAAATCATGAGCTTGTGGCGGAAGAAGCTGGTAGTCCAAAGCAACCTTGCCGGAGTCTCTAAAGGACATATACAAAATCCCATCATAATACGGCCGATTGTCTTTCGTAGAGCTCAATTCTCTTCTTTTCCCTGCGCTCCTTAGGCCAAAACGATTTTTTTCAGCCGGAACTTCTGTTTATGAAGCAGACAACCAAACCTCCATAAAACTGAGGGAACTCAAATAATGAGAAATATTCGTACGCTTGATCGGGAATCAGAACTCCGGTGGCCGGAGTGGAATCACAGGCCGAGTAAAGGTCGACAGTGTGGGTCTAGTTTATTTTATAGCCGGTTTCTTTAACGAAATTACTAATATATTCTTATCGTCTGTCTTTTGAAGATAGGAAAGGGCGGATATTTACGTAATTGAAGGTCATTGCTGGAGGAAGGATGAGGAAGTGTGGTAGGGTAGACTTTTAAAAGAAGCATAATGGATCAAATGAGAACCGTCGGATTAAGTGGAGAATCAACCACTGCGATTGACTATCGTCCAATGCTGAATAAATACAAAAAATTCAAATTAAACAGAATGAAATATTGAATTTTGAGATCTTTCAATTTAAACCTTAAATTTTACACTTTTTACAAAATGAACCTACAACTAATTTTTTGATTTTAATCGGTTTAGACTTATTTGATTTATTTTTTTCAAAAATAACATTAAAGTTTAATATTTAAATATAAATTAAGTAAACATGAATTAGTGACTACTCAAGGAGGGACAATAAGAAGAGATTAATTAACCATGGTCAACTCATGCTTACGTCATGTTCATTACAGTGGTAACAATTCAACCTCATGCTATTATTTTTATTCCGAAGTAAAACAAGGGATGCGTCAATTTTGAGCTTACTTTAATTTATCTGGCATTTGATCATAGCAGATTTAACATCTTTTAGTAACATTATGATCATGATTTAATTTTTCCTTCGTCTATTTATTTATTAAGCTTTATTAGACGTTACACAATTGTTCGATGTCACTACATAATTATAGTTTACCCATTTTATATTAAAACAATTATGGTGTTATGATTTAAATGAGATTTCGTAAGCTAATATATGATATATGCGTAGATAACTATACTATGTTTAAAAATATATTTCATTTTATTTAATTAATTAAAAACTATATGATTTTTAGTTATGTGGACTAAAACTAATGATACCAATGTTGTATACTAGAACTGTCCAGAGTGATTAGTCGTGTATTTAGGGTTAAAATCAATTTAAAACTTAAAATATGAATTTATTTTGAAATATCTTCAAATTTTAAATTATTCATAATCTAACAAATCAAATCATGTCGGGAGATTGATTACCCCACCCCCACCCCCACCCCC